>WBNM01029707.1:103684-383302 GCA_013399055.1 Ramphastos sulfuratus
GGAAAAAAAGAAAAAAAAAAAAAGGAAGGAGAAAAAAAAAAAAAAAAAAAGGAAGAAAAAAGAAAAAAAAGGAGAGGAAGGTGCTGTTTGTTTCTGGTGAGCAGAGATCTGCTCCTGGCAGGCTTCCACATGAAGTGTACATCACAGGCATTCAATTAAACTAGAGCACTGGGGCCAAGGCTCAGGAGACCTAGTTTCTGCTTCTGGCAGTGATGTTTGTTCTGAGCAAGACCTGTTGACTGCTGCATCCTAGACCAGAACTCACTCATCTCCAAAATGAATGTGGTTGAGAAAAGTAGGAAGTTTTGACTCAATTTGGAGAGTGCTCAGGAAATGCAATGTGAGATGGCAGAGTTCTTTAAATAATAGTAATACAAGGAATACATACTTGATGAAGGTCTGAGGTCTCTTCCAACCAGATATATTCTGTGATTCTTTGATTCTGTAAACTCAGCAGAGTCAAGCCAGAGGCAGATGTCTTAATGTGCTATTTTAGCCCTTGGCTTTATCCTCTATTCAGCAGGGGAATTTTACACCACCAATTTTCTGGGCACCCAAATAAAATTATCCAGGTATCTTCTTTCTCTTTTGGAATCCAGCACCATTTATGGGGGCAGGATTGTCTGAGTGATTATCTTCCTTTGGGGGTGGGTAATGAGAGGAGGATCACATCAAAGTTGACTTACTGGCAAGAGTGGCTCTGATTTACAATGCTCTGCAGCTTTAGATAATGCCTCTCCAGTATTTGGAGACTCCAAAAGGCAAAAAGCAGTGCTCCTGGGAAGCCTGTTCTCAGTCACTCATTTCTTGTGCCAGTAGCTGGGACCTAGGAGTCACAAATGGCACAAAGGACTGACTGTGGCACAGCCCAGTGCTGCTCCAAGGCCAATCTTCATCGACGTGCAAAAGACAAAGCTACATCAAACACTCTCCAGAAGTGCTTGGAGCTGGGAACAGAACCCAAGAGAAATTCCAGCAAAGGGGGTGGCAACTGATTCTAGCTGCAGATAGCAGTCCTTATCAGAGGAGCTCATAAATCCACCCAATTTAAACAGCGTGTCAGGCAGCATCCCGCTCTGCATTGTGTGTCCCCTCAAGGGATCTACAGCTGCTTGCTCTGATCAACAACTTCCATTCTATCTCTCAGGTTCCCAAAGCCACTACTTCCTGGAATATGTTTGGGGAAGGGGGGGGTGGGGGGTGCTGGTTCTGAGTGTCTGTGTGGCCTTAGGGAGAAGGTGCAGGACATGTTACTGCTCCTTGACAGACGCAAACTACTGCTTGGCTGTCACTCGGGCAGCTGGGAAATGGCACTAATGAGTAAAACAAAGTCTGTTGGCACAAACAACATGCCAGAGGTGTGGAAGGATTTTAAATGTTGGCTTTGGGATCTGATTTTCTAACCCAAAGTGTCTACTGCAATGCAGAAAGTCTCCATTAAGACACAGAGCCAGTGTCTCTCTTGCGACTTGTGATTAGACATCTCACACCTCCATGCTCATTGAGCCATGAAGGCACAGACAGATTCACCTTCCTTGTGTCATTGTCACCCTCTTGGTGTCATCACTGCAGTTGCAGAGCTACCCTGTGCCTTGGCAGATGAAGATTACTTGAGGAGGTCAGGAGACCACACCATGGTACTCCTAGCTCTGGTTTTGCCTCAGGCATTTGCTTTGAGATAATCTATCTTACTAAAAACAAGGCAGGCCTTTGGGAGATTTCTGCTTACTGTTTGGAAAAAACAACTCCTTCCTGTTATGTGGGAAAAAAAATAGACTGCATTGTGATCTGAGCCTGTCCTCTTGCTTGTAAAACCACCCAGATACAGCATCACGAAGTATGGAAGAGACACAGAATGATCTTCATTGCCTCCTGCACTGGTTTGAAATGTATTGCACCAGGGAATGAAATGTTTCACAGCTAGATGCAACCCTCTCCTCTCATGGCCAAGAATGGAGGGGATCATAGGAGCAAGCAAGAGGTGAGATGTGAAGAGAGACAGAGGGGGCTTGGTAGTTAGATAAAGAGCAAGGCAGCTACAAAGCTGGAGCTGATGCCACCAGAACAGGAGCATCTGGAGTGACCTGTTGATTCTCCATGTCTGGCTGCCCTGTTTGTGGGGAGGGATAAAGCAGGACAAATGCAGAGCAATGGCCACGCTCAGACAGAAGGAGTGGGTGAGGAAGAAGGGAAGCAGCTGGCAGGAGTGTGAGATGCTCAGTGGTCAGGTGTCGGGGGAAATGTCAAGAAAAGCCACAATGAGATGTGGCTGGAGGCACTGCTGCCGGCTGAAGAGATGGGGAAGGAAGGGCATTCAGGTCTCTGTGGGAGCAGTGCACTGCCACATGTTCTTTGTAAATGTGTGGAAAGCCACAGCTCGGGGTGTATGTACCACATTCATCTGCACTGTCTGCTAATGGCTCATCTTGAAAATGATTTCCCCTGCCTGTTCGTTGGAAATTAGCTGAGCAGCAACAATGGAGTTGCTTGCACTGAACACATGGCTGGAATCCTTTTGGCACCGTCCAAGACACAGGACAGCTTCCTACACACACTTCCCTAAGGGCCTGCCTGCCTGGAGGGCAGACCTGACCCTCTGATTCCTGCTGCAGTGACATTTCAGAAGCAGTTTTGTTTGTTCCTGTTGGCTATAATTGAACATCTGGGGCAATAGCAGAGATTCCCATGGCTGGCATCAGAGTCGTGAAGGAAAAGGAGTCATTTTGGAGCCCTTCCTTAATCCCAGCTTCTTTGTTAGAAATGGTGTTATTTAATTGACTGCTAAATCCTAATCACATGAGCCCTCTCCCTAGGTGTAATCTCCTGTGATAAATTGCCCAGTATGTGTCAGAGGTGCATTCTGATCTCCAGCCTTTGCAAGACCAAGTGTGCCCTGTGCTTGCAGCTGATTTTTGGAGAGGGAACAAGGGGGAAATGAACCTTATTTCAGTTTAAATTGATTTAAAAAGACAATTGACTCCAGATTTGGACAGAGATACTGTTCACTAATCTTCTGGAAATCTTTGTAGATGGACCTATTTTTTTCCATGCTTTTCAGCAAATGTTTATGGGGTCCAGGTCTTATCAGATGAAGACAAGGTGACACAGGCAGCCCCTAGGGGAGAGCAAGAGACAATTGCACAAGGTCTCATCTCACAGGCAGGAGAAAAGGAAGGAAATGGGCTAGGTTAGGGTTAGGTAGGAGCTAGTTATCTGTTGGAAGCAGCCTGCACACAGACAGATCTCTAGGATCAGGAAAGAGACTTTGAAGGTGGAAATGGTAACTAGATACAAAGAAGAAAGTGAGCAGATAAGAGAATGAGAGAGAAGACCTCTAAGCCTTAGAGAAAATCTTTCTTGTCTTACAACCCTCTGATATTTCCTCATTTAATTCTGATCATTCTCCCCCTCAGAAACTCTTCCTTAGGTCTTGGAGTTTCTGAGAGCAGCCAGAGCCAGAAAGATTACCCAGAATCAGAGCAAGGTGCTGGCACCCCTGAGGAGCACAGATGCTTGTTTGGGGTGAGTATGCAGTGAGCAGAAAGAGACTTCTTATGACTCATGGTCTCATGAGTCCACTGGCACTGTGATCCTCAAACCTTGGTGTTTAGGAATGTGGCAGCATCTATGAGGTGTCTATCAGACAGGGCCTTCACATGTAGAAGAGGGACAGAATTTGTGGCTCTGCATCTTGCTGTGAAGCCATTGAAATTTATAGCCAGCTGAGAAGGCAGGTTTGGCTTTGCTCAGACAGCCTCCATTTAGAGATTTCTCACCTGGTTTTTTGTTGTTTTTTTTACTTTCAGGGCAGCAGCAAGCCAGCAAAGGACTCTGTGCCTGCCTCTGGGAAGGTGGTCATGTGCAGCAGCAGCCTAGAAGCTGATGGTGAGCAAAGTCAACCTTGTGCAGCAGGAGAGGAGCAGCCCTGTGGGAAGCAGCTTGCAACATGGCCACACATAGGTAGGACAAGAAGTCTGGTCCAGAATGGCTGCAGATGTGTGCCAGATGTAGGCAACTACACATGGCACAGGTGGTCTGCAGTGACCATCCCCAGTGCCAGGCATCTGTCTCCCTTCTGGAATGCAAGGCTTGTGCTGAGACCAGCTCTTTGGGTGCTATTTTCACCCCAGTTTCAAAGCCATGCCACGGCAACAGCAGAGAGTTGCGGCGGCTCAGGGGACACAGCCCAGCCTGTCCCTCGCCTGTTCCCAGGCCTGCTGCCTGCGTGCAGCCCAGCAGCAGCTGGGACACGACCCCATGTCCCACCAGGCTGGCAGCACGTCCTTTGGCATGGCCCTGCTGATAACAGAGTGTTCCCTCAGCCATCTCAGCCACATCGCAGCACATCTCATTTTATCCCATTTCCCTCCCCAGTCCTGAATCATCACCAGGCTAATGTCAGAGCCTGTGTGTCAGTACCAAAGGAATGCTCAGCAATAATCTCCTTTTCTCCCCAGCTTTCTCTCATCTCCCTTTATATCCAAAATAATTTGTACTTCCTTATGACCCCAAAGGCAGTACAAAACAAATGTATCAACATGCAAGTAATTGCTTTAATCACTAAAACCCAGGATTTTTAATTTTTTTTTTTTTTTTTTAAATAACAACAGGACCCTGGAGGGAGAGAGACAGAGAAAGGAATAGCAAATAAAAAGAAATGCTCTGTATGTTCTGGCTAGGAGCCAAAGGCCCTCTGGGCCAGGTTTGGATAAAATAGGGCTTAATTTCTGGTGTGAGAAACCGCTAGAGTGAATCTGTAGCAAACAAAGGCCAATTCACAAAGGGACACAGGCCAGGGGTGGAGGAGGAGGAGAGGGCAGCCTGCCAGTCCTACCAGCTCCTGTGATTCTATCATGTCTTGCAATATCAGATCTTTTTCTTCCAGCTTCCTCTTCTGTTGGCATTTTTTGAAAAAGAAAAAAAAAAAAAAACACAACACATTTCTACTCATGGAGACTTTAAGAAAAAACTTGAAGTGCACCCCAAGGACAGTCCAGAAAGCAAAAGGCAGATGAAGCCCACCAGAATTCATTAACTCAGTGAAAATTAAATTGAGATTCTTAAACAAGGCTCAGGGAGAGGAGAGATTGGAGAGGCAGTGTGAAATAGTTTCTCGGGCCATGAACAACTGTTTACATTTGAAAAGAAATGCTGTGTCAGCCCTCCTCGTGGGCTCATCACTCAGTGACAGCATTATCTCCCTGGAGAGGAAGCGGTGCCAGGGGAGTGTGAGGTCCTCCACAAACGGTGGTGCTCAGCACTGTCCTCTTCCAGACCACCAAAAGCTCCTCTCCGCCAATCCGTGGGGTCAAGGAAGCCAACTATGATAACAGGGTAGGACAAACCTACCAAAGGAATTCTCATGATGGGAATCTCTCTTGATTCCTAAAAGGAGGTCAGTCCACTCTTTTCCCTTGGGAGCCCACCAAGGAGCATGTCCCCAGACCTGTGGCATTTCCATGGCCTCCTAGAGTGTGCGGGTGGTGCCGAGGCGAATGAATCGTGCTCAGGTCCCCTTCTGTTCTCTGATTCTTTCCAATAAACAGAGCAGAGAGAATAGCTTGTTCTGGAAATCTAAAGCTTTTCTATTAGTTGCATGCTGTGCTTAATTAATTAAACAGTTGGCTGGTCGAATATGCTTGTTTATTTTTTAATTGCTCAGATCTAGGCGGTGGGTTTGGTCTGCCAGCTCTCAAACAAGTAGGCACTTACTGCAGTTACAGAAACTAATGGCATGTTTGCTCTCGAGAAGGCTGCTAGGGATACAGGATTGCTTCCCTTGGGGTCATCCCTGTGTTTTCCCAGGATATTATCTGATTTTTGAGACCACTGGTGGACTCAGGAATTCTGCCCACGCATATTTCTTCTGGCTGTTGTAGGTTCTGAGACGACAGTAGGTCGGCCCACACGAGGCAGTTTGGGGCCATTTACCAGCCCACACCAACAAGGTCGTTCACAATTTGAAAACACCATTAAGGGAGTGTAGGGAACACAACTTGAGGGTCAGGACATCCACTTTGGGCTTACCTCAGGCAACCAGGACTTTGCCTTTCCTGTAAGCTTTGTGGTAGAACACAAGTGGGTGTGGGGTGCATCTGTGGAGCACTTTTGACTTCTCTGAGGTTCAGTTCCAATAAAGAGACTTCTGGAAACTGCTGCTTGACCAAATTATTGTCTTCAAGCAGAGACTGTGATAAATAGCTGAGATGCGATGATGTTGGTCACAAGGTTGGTGGAGTTTATATCAAACCCTGATTTAGGTTACTGAAGTGTTCAAGGCCCACCCCAAAAGCAAAGAGGCCATGCATACAGCGGGAAGGTGAGGGATGAAATAACAGTACCATGTGCATGACATCCCCCTTTGGACTCAGCTTTCATGAGGCCACACCTTGAGTATTGTGTTCAGTTTTGGGCACTGCAATACANGAATCCAAACCATTCCATCTCCTCTATGTTGGAGGGTTACTGCTGGGCACAGGCATATAGACTTCGGTATGGCCAAAGGACAGCCAGTGACAGCCAGTCACTGTGGTGTTGTTGGAAGCCACATTAAGTTACCCTCCAAGACAAATGTACTGGCAGTGACTGATGGGCCAGTAGCCAGTGCCATCTATGGGTGTGCAGTGCTGGAGAAGAGAGCTGTAGCCACCATGTGCTCATCCACGTGCTACTATGCCCATGTCTGGAAACCAGCCCCAGCGTGACGAGGGAGCCCACTCTGGGCAGTTCCTGTTCAGTGCACGGCCATGGGCAGACGCAGGCTTTCCGCTGCCTCACACGGGCTGGATGTGACTAATGCAAAGGAAACAAGGAGCGTTTGACCCTCGTTAGTGTCATCCTGTCGAGCAATGCCCACCCGTTGCCTCAATAGTCTCCTACACTTGCAGGGCTCTGACAAAGAGGGCTGTGTTCTGGCTGTGTATGATTAACTAAACCCTGTGTTGGATGGAACAGGCTGAATGGGGAGCTGAGGACACTGTTTGCAGAGATGAAGGACGTGCAACTGCCCTGGCACAGGCAGTGCCTCTGTAGTAGTGGTGTTGGAGTGGAGAGAGGCTGGCTCCTGGTTTGATCCTGTTTACAGCTGTAGTGCTTACAGTACATGAAATTTGAAAAATCCCTTTGTTTGCCCTCCCTTGGGCTTCCCACATGGAAAAAGGGTGTGTGTGGATGGGAGTGTACAGGGCTGTGAACACAGTGTGCTCTCTGCTGCCTGCATCACCCAGGCTGATCAGGGCAATGGTGAGAGAAGGAAAAGTCACTCACCTGCTACTGCAGCTGTGGGGGGAAAGCTCTGCACATCATCCACCAGGGAAGCCCTCCGGGGATCAGATTCTCTTGTATAAAAACTGTTTTCTTCCCACTGTTTAGACACAGAAATGCTCAGACACGACTTTTTTTCCCCTACCGTTTTTACCTGCCTCTGTTCTCCTGAAGCACACCCACATATATATATCAAAATATTACAAAGATCAGCTTCTTGTGGGCTGAGGAGATAGAGAGGAGTCCCCGGGACTTTACATGCTAATTTGTATCACTACCACCTGTCTCCTCTGCTCATCATCTAACACTATTTTTATTGCTCATAATTTTTCAAATGCAGTAAAGTAGTTTGGGCAGCTCCATTTGCCTGCAAATGCTTTTGAAGATTGACAGGAACAGCACTTAAATTGTCACATTCCAGCAGGAGCATACCTTTCACTTCAGATACTGGGATAAAAGTGATATATTGTAGTGGTGCTCCAGGTTTCACTTCACCTACAGCGTCTGTATATTATATGGCAGCAGCCATTAGAGGTGAATGATGCCAAAACCAGACAGAGCCTGTGCTCTTAATTGTAGGGGCCACTTGCTCTGCTGCTGACAGACAGTGACAGCCTGCGTGTGCTGACTTCACCCCCTTTGTGTGTTTCTGTGCCTTTGCTGCAGTGTTTGGTGAGGAGGCAAGTGAGAATGTCCTTTTCACACCATCTGTGGGTTTTAGGGTTTTTTACCCAAATGTTCTGAAAGTTTAAGTTGGCTCAGACAAGTGTGATGTATTTGAGCTGAATGGAATGATGCCCACTGGAATTCATGCCAGCTTCAGAGGCCACAAAGATGACGAAGGGAAGGTGTGGAGCATCTCTCTTACTAGGAGAGGCTGAGAGACTTGGGAATCTTTAGCCTGGAAAAGAGATGACTGAGAGGGGACCTTATCAGTGCATAAAAATACCTAAAGGGTGGAGATCAAGAGGATGGGGCCAGATTCTTTTCAGTGAAGCCCAGTGATAGGACAAGAGGCAACAGGTACAAACTAAGACACAGAAGGTTTCACTTAAACATAAGGAAAAACATCTCTGAGAGTGACAGAGCCCTGGACCAGGCTGCCCAGAAAAGGTTGTGGAGTTTCCTTCTCTGGAGATTCTCAAAACTCACTTGGACATGTTCATGGGCAACCTGCTCTGGGTGACCCTGCTTTAGTAGCACGGTTGGACTAAATGATCTCTGGAGCTCCCTTCCAACCTACACCATTCCGTGATTCAGAAACTGATCTAGGGGACACTGTTCAGAAGCAGTAGAGTCCAAAAACTTCCCCACCTCATCCTGGTATGGCTGTGTCTTAGCTAAGAGGGCTGCTCACTGGACAACTCCTTCCAAGCACATTAACTCAAGGGAGGAGTAAGTGTGGAGGCAAATGTGGTTGTTTATTGCCCACATACGAGTCCTTTGCATGTAGAAGTAGCTCATCACATGATGGTGTGATGCTCGTTAACACCATACTATGACATTTTTAATGGGCTTAAGTTGATGTAACTATTCAGCATGGGTCAGGCTAGCCAGTGGGACTGGGACAAGTGTGAGATCTGTACGAGATGCTTTCTGAAAGTGTCATTAAGGGCAGTGTATTTCATGAGGGTTTTTCTGCTTGCAAATATTTGAGTGTCCACATAGGCACACGGTGAGGCTCTTTGATAATGAGTCATCACCCATCTGCTAATTGCTGCATTTGGCATCTGGTTTCCTACAAACGTTTTTAGTTCTGGGTAGTCCTAATGAGAGCCATCCTGACAGCTCTGATTAATTGTCCCCATTTATAAAAATGCATCTTAATACCTAATCCTCACCACCTCTGCCAGCCAGGCAGCTCCATTGTGAAACAGGTTAAATTATTATCCTGTGCAAATAATCTAAATGTTAGGCTGGAGTCTTCTGATGATGGAAAATGGCAGGATACATAGGACGTGATGTCTCTGGAGCTCTGTGGCCAACACCTTTAAAACTCCACGAAATACAACCCACTGTCTCACCCCTGGTTTCTGTAGGTGAACTGGTGTCCCCTCCTCCAACCCAGACTCAGCTGGTTTGTAGCTCAGAAATGAAAGCGAAGCATCTTTTGTTTTGCTTTTGGAGTATTTTTGTACATTCTGCTCGAGTCACAGGCTAAAATTATAGTTGATTTTGGACTATTTACAGCACAAGGATTTTAATAGCAGGCGGTCAGTGAAAACTTCAAGAACCATCCCCAGACAGGGACAATTTAAACTCTCTACTACTGTGTCTTACAACTAAACCCAACTTTTTTCCCACGGATTCAGTATCAGACAGAGACATGATCTAACCGAGGTGTGTTGTGAGCCAGATTCCTGCTCTCTCAGCAGAGCAGGCTGCTTGGCTTACATATTTAGGAGTCTTTCCTGAAAAGTCATTTGTACCACGTTAGCTTTTCGAGCACCTTTGGGCTTTGCCAAGCCTGCTTTGAAAGGTGCCATTAGACCCTAACATGCGTTTTGAATTAAGCCGTTTCGGCCAACGGGAGTCTAATGTAGAACAGATTTAAGTAGCTTGACTTACAAAGATCCCCACGAGATTGAGCCTGGCCAGCTGAAGGCTTGCTAAAGGATGACTCATTCAATCTCTGTCAATGTGGTAGATGGTGCATGTTAAACCACACAGGCAGACATGTCTAACAGTAAACCTTTGTCCAGGCCAGCTCTTGGTGTGGGCAGCGCTGTGAACCAGCCCCGTCAAAGCTCTCAGGGTGGTTGCAGATGCCTCTTATTGCCTATGAGCAAAGGCAGCCCAAGCTGTGGGGGTGGTACTTCAAGATGGGGGGGAGGATTTGTTCCTGTCACTTGCTGGAACTGCTGAGCTATTGCATGCAAGATCTGGAAAGTCAGCCGGGTCTAGAGAAAGTGATTAAACAAAGATAGGGGGGCCTAAGGAAATGCCCTGGTTAGCTGAGATTTATGAGCCATGGTCGGACATGTCACTTGAAACTGCCAAACGGGGGGGATGGGCCTTGGTCTTTCCTGGATGGTGGTGGAGAGCTGCAGGCTGTGCGGTGCTTTCCCATCCGTTTGATATCCCTGCCACAATACAGCCAGCTGAGCCGTGCCTGTAGCTTCAGGTGGCTAGGCTAGGCTAGGCTAGGCTCTGCTCTCCCTTGGTGTTCCTTACCTTGTCTACTTTCCTTTAGTAAAAGACTTTGCCAGTCTTGCTTATTTTACATATTCCATAAGATTTTCTTTTACACGGACTTGGCTTTTCCAGCAGATTCTTGATTGAGCAAGGCAGGTGAGGTGAAGAACTGTGAGGCTACATGGTGGTGCTGTGAACTAGTTGTGTTGTGATGGCACTGCACTGCACTGCACTGGGGACACTGATAGAGCTGCAGTGTGGGCTTAAGAACAGATCTCTGGGTTTGATCCATAGCTGCTGATGTCACTGGGGAGTCTCCTGATGACATTAGAGAGCCTTCATCTAGAGCAGAAAGGGACTCTGAAGGGTTATATTTTAATAAGGCAGCATTTATCTGCTTTGAAGTAAGAGAACAGCTGTTATCATTATTTCTATTCCCACCACTTCTGGAAGTGAAGGGTGCTCACCATCCTCCAGAGGAGCTTCTAAGGCTTCTTTTCAGAGCTAAAAAGAGCCAGTGTCCAAGCTGGGAAGAAAACAAAACAGATACCTACTAACTACAGTGCTCTGAAGAGACAGGAGTGACCTGTGGGATGAGGCTCTGTCCTGTCTCTCCACATTGTACAGCTGTGAAAAGGTTGAGAAGCTGATGCCAGGTGCTCTGTGGCAGTTGTCTCCTTTGCCACAGCTGCCTTGTCATGCCAGGAGGTGAATGAGGAAAGCACCATCCATAAAGTGTGGAGTGCCAACCTTTTTCATCTCAAGGAGGGGATCTTTTCCTCATGCATTTATCTTTAAAACTGTTTATTTTGGGGTGGGGTGGGGAGATGCTTACAGGGGCTAGAAATGGCAGTCAGGCAGGGGAATGATTTCAGAGGAGAAAAATGCTCATGAACCTCTCTGCTCCTCCCAGGCAAAGAAGCTGCCAGCCTTGATGTGGCATGTCATTCGTCAAGCTGTCACCCCGGGGCCAAAGTTGGTTCACCCAGGAGGGAGCGTGGGGCACACCTGTAACCTTTGCCTCCCCGAGCTGTCTGCGGTTGTCCCCAAGGCTTGCTTTCAACTGCAAATGCAAGGAGAGGCTGTGGGGAAGGTGGGGAGGGGCTGTAGATTTCAGTGGGTGCTCATACCTGCAGGGGTGGGAGCGAGGAGTGTGCCAAGAGTGCCCTGCTGCCTCAGCTCCTCTGCTGCAGGGTGCCTTGTAACCAAAGGGGCACTCTCCTGTTACAGGCGGCACCTGCACAGCCCATCTCGACTCCTGAGCGCTGCCATTAGCTGAACCCGAACCCACCAAAGATTAATTTATGAGGAGGCATTCCTATTGCTAGACTTGCTCATGTCGAGAGTGGCTTCAGAAAGTTGCTGATTGCTTTTCTGGGACGCAGAGCATCTCACCGACCTCACTTACTGCAAGTAGACAGCTCCCGTCTAAAGCCTGGGGCTGTCAGGTCTTGTTTTGATATGACTCTTCCTCTCCCGTTTATCTAAAGAACTGGGTATGCATATTCAGATTTTCTTTCGAATGCTCTTTTCCAGATGTTAGAGCAGCTTAGTCTGTGTGGCTTATCCTACAGCAGAGCACAAAAGAGGAGTCCCATGCCCATCCCCTGGCTGTGCACAGGCAGGAAAGCTGCAATCCAGCCTGTCAGAGGTGATGGGCTCTGTGTTTGCTGAGGATGTGAGCTGGAATATGCTAGCAGAGACAAGAGCTAGGCAGGAGATGAAAAACACACCTGGCAGGGAAAAGGAGCAGATGCCAGCTTGATCTGAAGTAGCATGCAAGGATCTGTACAGAAGGAGTGGTCTTTAAAGCAGGGGAAAGGCCTCTCCCACCAGTAAGTCCTACTCTTGGTTATTGTATAATTTATATAATACTTCAAAGTACTGTGAGCAAATATTAGGGGAGACTCCACTCCCCAGAAAGTCTGCAATATGTGACCTTACAAGCATTAAAACCCAGACTCACCCTTTTGCTGTAACCTGGAACCTCCTCCTGCTTCAAAAATTCTCCTGAGTTTCCTTTCCCTTTCTTTCCTCAGTTGCTTCGGTCTCATTATCATAGAATCATAGAATCAGTTAGTTAGCGTTGGAAGGGACCACAAGGATCATCTAGTTCCAACCCCCCTGCCATGGGCAGGAACACCCTACCCTAGATTAGGCTGGCCAGAGCCTCAACCAGCCTGGCCTTAAACACCTCCAGAGATGGGCCCTCAACCTCCTCCTGGGGCAACCCACTCCAGGCTCTCACCACTCTCATGGTGAAGAACTTCCTCCTCACATCCAGTCTGAACAGACATCCAGTCTTATAGAATTGTAAGTTTCTAGACTAGAGCAGATGTTGTTCTTCCTGATATTTAAGATGTTGTCATGTATCATGGCATCAATTTAATTCCTCAGCCACTGAATATCTGCAGATATTTTTTTTTTCCTTTTTAAACTTACCCATTTTTATTCTTTTAATTTTATTCTTTTAACCTTCCAGCTCAAAAAGGAAGTGGAAGCAGGGTGATACCACTCATTGCTCCAAAACAAAAGCAACAGTATTTCTGATATCAGGGCTGTAATGTTTGCTGAGGATCAAAGGAACCTTTTCAAACGTCGTTGTTGGTTACGGTGAAGAGGCAGCAGCCACATCTTGCTAACCAACCTTTTCACCCACTGCTGATTGAGACACATCAAATCCAGCAGTGAGAGCTGGATTCCAATTACTTTCTGGTCAATTTGGGCTGTTCTCGTAGCTGAGCTTTCATCCTGGCAAGTCCCCAGGGGTTGATTTGACCTTTAGTATGAATTTAGATCAGCGCTGTGCCTTTTCTAAACGATGCCTGACAGAGGTCCTGGAGTCACAAAGTGCTTTCGTCAGAGCTCTTCTAGCTCCCAGCACACTCCTGGCAGTGTGGGAGAAGGGAAGTCACTATGGATATTCATTTTTAAAACGAGATAGATGCAAACTGGGTGCAAAAATGACAATCTGCTTGGGGTGTGCACTTGGGTTTTGTGACTGCTGTGTATTTAGAGATGCTCCTACTCATACAAATGGCACCACCTGAATTACAGATGTGGGACAGCAAATTAGCTTTGCACATGTCCCAGATTTCAATGTTTCTGCCTCCATAGAAATGGTTAAAGTAGAAGAGCTGCTCTCTTTGCTTAGATAAACAGGGTCCCTGTGTGAATAGCTTGCAGCCCCTGGTTGTAATCCCTTTCTGATCTCTGGTTATAAAAATGATAGATGGAATGTAAACTCCATAAAGATTAGTAATCACTGAGAGAGTAGAAAAAATATTGAGGAGAGTTGTAAGGTTTTTTCTGCATTCCTAAGGAATTCTGCAGGGATTCCTTTCCTTCGGTGGAGTTTCTGCTATTCCCCAGCCCATCTCTTTTCCAGCTTGCTGTCTGGAGATGGTGGAGATGTTGGTGGAGGATTTTCAACTATTTATTAAAGGAATCTGCTATGGATTCACTGAAACCTCGTGTAAATGACAGGAATTGTTTGCCTTAATTTCTGCAGTTGTGAAGCAGGCTAACAGGATGTGTGTACTTGTCAAAGAATTCAAGGACTTACTACTGACTGGGATGGTGCTGTGGTGTTCTCAGGGAAGGAGTTCTGAGGACATCATCACTGCTACATGGCAGAACATCAACCCCCTGTCACTCTACACATTTGGCATATTCACGTGGGGCCCTTCTAATCTCCTTCTAATCTTTTCCATGCAAGGCAGAACTGCTGAGTGCACCTCTTGATCATGAGTGGATGGTGCAGCACATCTCATCTTCAGAAGTTCCTGGTTTACCTCAACGTGGAACCAAGATGCTACAAAGTCATATGAAGAAAGGCTGGGAGAAGTGGCTTTGTTCAGCCTTGAGAAGACTTAGGTGAGACCTTATCACCATGGACCAGTCTATAAAGGGTGGCTACCAAGAGGATGGAGACTCCCTCTTTACAAAGAGTCACATGGAAAAGACAGGGGGTAATGGGTACAAGTTACTGCTGGGGAGATTCCAAATAGACTCCAATAGAAAATTTTTCATCATGAGAGCAGTCAGACATTGGAATCACCTCCCAAGGATGAGATGATCCTTGTGGTTCCTCCCAACCTAGGATTCTGTGATTCATTTCATGCTGTACACATTTGGATCACAAGTTGTATCTCTCTTAAAACAAACTCAAAAAATCAAAAGCAAAGCTACAAATCGTGGTCCTTTAGTGCACCTTGTGAAATACTCTGAGCTTAAAAAGTGTGAAGCTGGATCTTTTAAAAAAACTGAATAGTTGGGAACGGGGTTATGACAGCTGCAGCCTTTAATGAATCCAACCAATTGCACATATGGGGGATTTGCTGTATTTGAGGTAAGTTTCTGCAGACTAGTGAGGGTGATGTAGTCTGGAGGAAGGGGAAATGCATTCCAAGTGAGCTTTAGCCACACCTCTGAGTCAGAACATTGTTGGTCTTGAGATCCATCTGTAATGATGTCTTGGGAGGTTGGTGATGGATTGGAGGAGGTTGGTGATTGAGTGCTAAGGCACAGCAGGCAGTAAAACAGAAGAGCTAAACCCTGTGTGCAAACCAGAGCTCCATGGGGGTCCTGGGCGAGTTGCCAGCAGCAGTTCCTCAAGCTTGTCATTTCACAGAGCTCTGCTTTGGGAGGCTTTGGATGCAGCTCAACAAGAAATGTGTTCCCATCCTTTGGGATGGGATGGGGTGAGAGGGTGAGGGTTCCAAGTCCAGCTGGTGCAGGGGGTTCAGCAGGACAAGGAAGATCTGCTAGGAATGAACCCTTCAAGCAGTTGTGGTGTGGTTAAGCCACCAATGCAGAAGCCATGCTTGGGCTGCAAGCTGAGAGATCTGGGGGAAATGAGGAGGTGGTTTCACCTACACTTCTGCAGGCTTTTCCCATGTACCTCCCACCTTCTGCAGGGCCTTTGGCCTGTGTTCAGAGCAGCTGTGTCAGGTTGAACAGTATGCTCCAGGGACGAAGTTGGGCTTTCATTTAGTAAGAAGGTGTTTGTGGTATGTTGCCAAGATGGTGTTTTATTGCAAATTACCAGTGCAAGCTGCATTGGAGACCACCCAGAGCTCTCCCTGAGAACATGGCTGTGCTTTGAAACTCCTGTCAGGAGATCCCATTGCCATCTTCTCCCTCAGGTGGATGCAAGATGCCTGTCCTCTGCTGATGCCATGTGAAGGTATGTGAGGTTTGAGGGGGTTTTTTTGAGTTATCCTAGGAGAGTGTTTTTCATCTCAATGTCTCTGCTGTATCTGTAGTGCCACTTTATCTGTCTTATAGCTGGGAAACTGGGGTGCAGGCAAGCAATTCTTCCAAGTCTATGTAGGAAACTCTTGAGAATCAAGGACTCAGGCCAGTACCCAAATAGGCAATTAAAATATTTTTGTTGGGTTTTGTTGTTTTGTTTTGTTTTGTTTTTTCTCTTTTGCTGATGATTACAGCAGCAGATTTATCTTTCCTGACTAACTTTGCTATCCCTACTGCAAATCTGGATTTGGCTGAGGTCTAGTTCAGCAAAACATTTGGGATTTTGCCCTAACAAGATCTGTAGGGCTAGCTGAAACAGCACAGTTTACACACGCTCCAAAAACTCTGCTGTGAGTGCATTGACCTGTCCTCCTCTCCTATGAAACAGATGGATCACTTCCAGTTCTGGCCTAGTGACACTCCACTTGACTATACAACATTGCCCTTAATATTAGGAGTACCTGACTTAAACCAGCAAGAGCTGGATGTCCCTTTCAACAGCTTCTAGTGCTTACCTGTGCTAACAGCCTTGTACAGAAAGAGTTGTGCTTCCAGATGTCTGATCTGTGAAGTCTTGTAGGGAGGGTTAAATGGCTGAAGATAGTTTGTTGTTGGTTTTGTGGTTTGTTTTTTTTTTTAAAGGGAAAAAAATTGTTTTCACCCTTTTTTGAGTCAGTTGCCTCTTTGAGTTCACAGCCTGGTTCCACAAATGGTTCTGTTGGCACAACCAGAAAGGGAAAGAGGGTAGAAACACATTAGGTCAACACTGCTGCCAAAGACAACATGTTGTCCAACTATGCCTTCAGTCCCTCCTGTATGTGTAGCAGATCTCCAACGTTCTCTCCAGCCCTAAACACAGTCAACAAATAGCAAAAGGGAATGTGACGCTTCCTCTCCCAAAGCCCACAAGTGCCTGTAATAATAAGGATTTGATAAACACCCCAAAGCACTTAATCTGTTTTTTCAGTGAGCTGCAGGCCAGGGAACAGCCAGAGAGACATTAAACAGCAAAAGCAGAATAGATTGTAATTAACTTTAAAACCCTGTGCAGCTCATGCTGCTGCATGTGGCAGGCTCGCTCTGGAGCAAAGTTGGGTTTGGTGCAAGTTCTAATCTTGGTGTCAAGTCAAGGCTTGCCCACAGAAAGTGTATGTGCCTTTATTAGCATGCAAATCACACACCCTCTTTATTACACCGTCTCTGCATCCCTCCCTCTAGAGCAGTTTAATAGAAGCAGGCAAGAACTAATTAAATTCCTTTATTCATACCTCATGCTCGAAGTGCAGAGCTGAAGGCAAGGATGCCAACGGGCGCACGCCCATGCCCTCTCCGTTTCCAGCATGAGCGTGCCATGCCTGACCTTCACCTCATTAGGGAAGGAATAAATCCCCTTGCATGAAGATGGGGATGTCAGGCACTATATTCATAAATCACATAAGGAGCTTCCAAATGGCTTTCATCTTGGGAGTCCTTAAAAGTTCAGAGCTATGGATCAACCCAGAGTGGATACCCTTCAGCGGTAATTCCACATCTGAAGCTCCTTGGTAATGTGGCTCCTTTACATAAAATTCTAGAAGCCCAAACTAGTTGAAATGGCAGTGTGCAATCAAGTTAACTACTTTAATTACTATAAAATTACCAGGGAGTGTATTTGTTAATTTAATCTCCTAATCCACAAAGTAGCTTTTTCCCTTTAGTGTTCCTAAGGAAAGTAAAATTGCTTTTGGTTTCCTTGCCAATTTTTCAAGGAGCTTTGAAAACTGAGGAGAAACCTCCCACAAACAGCCCAGCTGTGGTTATGAGGTTTCTTTTTTTTTTTCTCCATTTATAATATTATCCTTGATATTGATGCAAAGTATTCAAAAGGATCTACCCCAGCAGCAATCTGTTGTGAGTTTGAGAAGGTTTCTTTGGTTACCTGGATGACTGCACGGAGGTCAAGCACAACACAAACCTTCCTTCAAGTGCTGAGGAAATTGGAGGTTGTTGCAAGGGAGGAAAAGCTCATGCTGAAAACCAAAGGATGTCAAAGAACGAACCCAGGACTCCCCTCGGTTATGTTTACAGCTGCACAATTTGAAGTGTTATGGCTGGAAAACCACACTCCAAACCTTGCACTGAAGGATCCCAGAGTGCTTCCCTGCTCTTGTAAACAAAGGTTTCTGACTTCGAGGGATGCAGCCACTCCACATACCAGCTTGTCCTCTGAGATAAACCACAATTCTCCAACGCAGCACGCAGTTTGCAGAGAGGCTGCTTAGCCCCCTGCCACAACCTCTCGAGCTCATAGCCTTGGAGACTCTCAGGATGCTCTATGTGGTGGCTTTTCCATTCACCAGCCTTTGGAGCCTAGTTTAGGAATCTTTGTGATTCTGAATCATGTAAACCCTGACCAACAAGTCTGGTTTTGTGCTTACTGTTCAATTTCCTGGAAGGCAAACTGGAGAGGCTGCAGAGGACGTATGGGAGTTTCACTGAAGTTTATCTGACCTGCTAAACCAAGCAAGGCTGAGCTGCTAAATCCACTATTTACAAGCTTAAAGGTGCATCTACATTTTATGGTTGAGCATCCTACAACTTTCATTCTCATTGTACCCTATGAGTGCCACTACTTTAAGTTCTGAATTCACTAAAAGAGACAAAGTTAAGTGATGTGTCCAAGGTCATGCAAGAAACTAAAAGAGAAAGCATTTGAGCCTCTAGGCTCTTGACTGTGGCACCATCTTTCTCTGTGATGTTCAAAACAGACTCACAGCTCTTCTGCTTTGGAGCAAGCACCTATTTTCCCCATCTGCTATCTCTTCCTACTACAGGGCATTATTTTTAAGCACAAAATAGCTATCTGGAACAAGAATAACCTGCATGGAAAAAAAAATAATTAGATGCTTTCCCAAATAGGAAGCAAATTAGATTTCAGATTAATGGCTGTGACAATGGAAGTATGGAAAATCTTCTCCTGATATGGATTCCAAACCATGGTTAGCTCTTATCTGTGGTGGACACAGGTGTCAAACCCCACTTGTGCTACACACAAGCCATGCACCCCACCCATCATGAACTCCTCAGCTGCTGCTGCTAGCATCACTCCTCATGTAACTGAAGAGAAAATGTCACAGTGCATATTGTCACCCTAACCTTCTCTGACACTGCAATTGCCCTCTCTTACATCTAAAGCAGGAGTGTTGGGGGCTCGGTGTGCTGGACTGAAATGGGGAGGTCTGAATTCTGAAATGAACTTGTCAAAAGAAATGGTTTTGTGCATTTCCAAAAAGTTTCAAATTGATAAGACCTCTTGAGCTTGCAACTCTTCTCTTCTCCTGATCTCACTCAGGGAAATCACAGAATCACAGAATGTCAGGGGCTGAAAGGGACCTCGAAAGCTCATCCAGTCCAGCCCCCCTGCCAGAGCAGGATCACCTAGACCAGATCACACAGGAACACATCCAGGTGGGTTTTGAATATCTCCAGAGAGGGAGACTCCACAACCCCCCTGGGCAGCCTGTTCCAGTGCTCTGTCACCTTCACAGTGACAAAATTCCTCCTCATGTTTACATGAAACTTCCTATGCCTCAGAATTCAAAGGAATAGTACTCCTAGAAATAAAAGCAAGAGTGAGGGAGGATTGGAGCACTGAGCTATTCTCTCTAGGACCTATAAATCCTCCATCCTGGCAGTGAAAAGAGCTTTGCAAAAGGAAAATGTAGAGTTGGGTGGACAGCTGGGATGGAGGGAGCCAGCACAAGGCATGAGCCCAACTTTGGAGTAATGATAGTACTCTGCTGCTGTCAGCTGCAGCTCACAAAGGAACCGCTGAAATTTTGTCTGTTGTCACTGTTCTGGGGGCAGGATGGTGCCAGCCCTGCTGTGGATAGCAGGACTGGAGTCTAGGGCTTTCTTTGCAGGCTCCTGCTCAAGCAGAAGAAAAATCTCTCTTCTGTGCAAGCCTTAAGGTGTACATGGTCAAGGGCACGTACCTGAGCAGTTTGGACTCCACCCAGCAGAAGGGGAATGGTGTGGATGTGGTGCCAGGGAGCTGGTGGGGAGGGATGTGAAGTGGGGAGAAGCCTTATTCAGTTCAGGTGGAAATCTCTGTCAGTGCCTTTCCTCGTGTCCAAGTGGTTCTGGTGGTTTTCTCTCATTCCAAGAGTTTTAAGCTGCTGAAAATTGTGAGCTGGATTTTGTGGGAGAGGGGCTGGTGAGGCCAGTACATGGAGTGTTTCCTGCTTTGCATTGCATGAAGTCCCTTCACATTCCCCACCTGTTACGCTCCCTGATAAGGTTAACAGGATAAAGAAAATGTTAGCAAATGCATTTTAACAGATGACTGCAATTTGCACTCAGCTGTTAGGCTGCTGGGTTTTTTCTGTCTTAGGAAATGCAGAATGGGAAATCCTATCTTGAATTAGTGAGAGGAGCAAGATGAAAGTGAGGAGCTAATGCTTGCAGAGTGAAGCTCCACAAATTTCTCTTGCACTCAGTCAAACTACAAAATAATCAGATTAAGCCATAACTGTATAAATGGGGCTTGAGTGTGTTTGCTCTGCTGACTTGGTCATGCATTCAGGACTCTCAGAGTGGTGTAACTACAGCCCAGGAGGTATTAGTCACGCTGGGAAAACCTCAGTGAATATAAGAGGGCTTCATCTGGGCAGTTACCAAGGCAACTCTTGCTAATATTTCATTACAATGCTTTCTCCCTCTGCAGGTCCCACGGATTAGGACTGGGAATCTCAGAAAGAAGAGTTTATTGTCAATATTGTGCTTGGATTGAGTGTATCCCAAAGAAAAGGAAAAAAAAAAAAAAAGGCAAAGCATTCCCCAGAGGCAGAGCTCACAATGTGCAGAAGGAGCAAAACTCTGTCTGTCACTCAGCACTGTCTTGTGCCCAGTGGAAAGTCTTGGCCAGTAACTAAATTCCCTCTTCCCAGCTCTGAACTAAGTAGAAAATCCAGGCATGAGCTCAACCTAATCTGTGTTGAGATCACACTGAGGGACCCTGCAGCAGTGCTGGGCCAGGTTTCATTCAGAGTGGCTGCTCTGCAACAGTACAAGCTGCTATCAGAGGGGCCAGTGTGCTCCAGGTGGGCCAACTTTACCCTGAACTGCTGTGGCTGTGATCATGGTTTGCTGTAATTGTGTCCCCAGTGCCAGCATTGAGGGGTACAGCAAGCAGAGGCCGTTTGACCTTCCCCAGTTATGGGAGCTGAGGTGTTGAACACAAATGGTTGGACTCCATGGTCTTAAAGGTCTCTTCCAACCAAAATGATTTGGTGCTTCTATGATTTTTATGTATGTCTGTTACTTTTTTTTCTTTACTTCTGCCCTGGTAAAGGATGGAGATTCCTCTTCACAGTGAGGCTGGTGGAACACTGGCACAAGTTGACCAGGGAGGTTGTAGATGCTCCCTCCCTGGACGTGTTCAAACCTAGGTTAGATGAGGCCTTGAGTGACCTGTTCTAGTGGAAGTGTCCCTGCCTATGGCAGGGGATTGGAACTGGATGAACTTTGAGGTCCTTTCCAACCTAAACCATTCTATGATTCTATTCTATGCTAACACAGTGGTATCACCTTTAAGTCTCCTAATGTGCCTGAATCAAACAGTGCAAGCAGGAGGACGTTCAATGTCAGTGGTGCAGGACCCCAGCTCCTTCTGTTTGTCTGTGTTGATCTATGTGACTCCAGAGAAGTTCTCCTCTCCCTCACCTTTCGTTGCCCTTGTTTTATCTCAGGTGAGAAGAAAACACAAAACCTGTGTGGTGAGACTGTTTTTTGCCTGGACAGCCTGTATGCATAAGGTTCCAGCAATGCTCTTGGTCAATAACTAAGTGAGACAGAAGGCAGGGTGGTGGATGACTGGTCTGTGCTTCCTGTCCTGCAGCTGAAGCCCTGTGGCTGCCTGCTGACCCCAACACAGCCTGTCTGTGTGGCAGAGACCTCCTGGCAGATCCCCCACATACTCTTTATACCAGTGCTGCTGGTATTGACCATTCAGCTTCCTGGATGTGGGGAAGGAGGTTATTTCCCACGTTCAAAAAAATGCTTTGAAAGGCTTGAGGGAGGAAACCCTTCATTTTTAACTTTTTTTTTTTTTTTTTTAAATCTTCTGTCTAACCTCTTCACCAGCTGGCACTCTTTATAAGACCCACAGTTCTCATTTCATCTGGGAAAACACATGCTGCACAATTAGAAAAACTGCTACAGAGCAGCAAAAACTGGAGCTTTAAGGCTGGAATTTGTCTCTGCTGCCTCGTTCAGTTTTGAGCATTTTTAAACATGAAGCTAAACTGCAAATTGGAGGGAAAATCCCAATTTAAATGTTTGCTCTGCTAAATCAAACAAATCCATTGGGTTGCTGAGTCTGTGCACACTCCTCTATATGTATTCCTTGTGACTGGCACAAGAGCTGTTGGTGATTCCTTTGGGGAGCCATTGTGTGTTGGACTCAGCACCCCCTTCAGCTGGCAAAACGCAGATGAAAGCCAAAGGACATCTGCTGGTGTGGGATATTCACTGAGATGATCTGTCCTCTGGGGCCAGCATGCCACTTGTAATGTTGTTGGAGTCTGATGCTTGCTCCTAATTACACTTTTCATTAACCATATATTATTTCTCATTAGAGAATCTTAGAATGGTTTGGGTGGAAAAGGACTTTTAAAGGCCATCTAGTCCCACTCCCAAAAGCAACAGGACTTCATAGGAAAATGCCAACACTACTATCCTGTGTGGCAGAGAAGATAGTTTCTCCATGAAGCCCATGTAGTAGAAATTGATAGTGTTGGGACTTTAAGGTATGATTGATGTCTCATATATTGGATCTATATGATATGATAGCCAAAAAAGCCCTCACAGGATCTATTTTACACTTGTGCTGGGTATTTGAGTGTGTGCCCTACCGCCTCCTGACTCCAGTTAAATCTAGACCTAACTAGAAAGATTTCACACACAAACCCAGAACAGCAGATTTTAATCCATCTGATTATAGGAAAAGACAAGCCTGACCTTAAAGTCCCTAAGTGTTAAGTGACAAAAGGTGCTGACAAAAGCCCAGTTTGAGGCTGGAGTTGTTTTCATAGCGAAGCTCAGTGCTTGCCTGGGGGCAGGTGTATCTGTATCAGCCTGTGTTCCCTGCAGACAGCCTTTTACCCACCAAACACAGCACACCAGCTCCCTTTTGTGCTGGCTTAGCAGTGCTAGTGAAGCCAGAGCATTTCCCTGAGCTAAGCAAACTCAAAGCTCTCCAGCTGAACAGATGGGTGGTCACAGGGGCAGGGCCAGCAGAGGCAAACTGTGCCATGGTCACCTGGTGTCCTGCCTTTCTGCTCTGGGTGGCATTTTCCTTTCATCATGTCAGCTACTAACTTTTTTCCAGGACCTATTGTTTTGAGGGTTATTTGTGACATTAGCATCAGCTCTCACAAATGGCAAGAAAGCAAGCAACACCTTGAGCAGAAAGACAGTGGATGATTTAACCCAATTTACTCTTATGGACATGATTCTTTCTTCCTCTCCTTCAAAGGAAAGTGTGAGTTTGCAGTAGAAGTGCTAACTGCTTTTTTCTGAAATCCCTGAAGTTCTTTACCACTAATAATCTCCACCTAGACCTTGAAAAATTGGATGGGATGCCTCTGGAAGCCACTAAGCCTCTGTCATGACCCTGTGCCTGAAGAGTATTTGTGCACATAGCCACAGGGTGCAGAAACAAACCTAGGGTGAGGTAAGCTGTGGGGGAATGAACTTCCTGCTATTCAGAGTCATCATAGTGACATAGCAGGAAAAAATCCTCTTCTTTGAGTCAGCCTTGAGTCAGCCTCTTATTTGCAGTGCTGGATATGTCCCACCTTTCAGAATCATAGAATCAGCCAGGTTGGAAGAGACCTCCAAGCTCATCCAGTCCAACCTATCACCCAGCCATAGCCAATCAACCAGACCATGGCACTAAGTGCCCCATCCAGGCTTTGCTTGAACACCTCCAGGGACAGCGACTCCAGCACCTCCCTGGGCAGCCCATTCCAATGCCAATCACTCTCTCTGTGAAGAACTTCCTCCTAACATCCAGCCTAGACCTTCCCCAGCACAACTTGAGACTGTGTCCCCTCGTTCTGTTGCTGGTTGCCTGGGAGAAGAGACCAACCCCCACCTGGCTACAACCTCCCTTCAGGTAGTTGTAGAAAGCAATGAGGTCACCCCTGAGCCTCCTCTTCTCCAGGCTAAACAACCCCAGAAGTGAAATCATGTTCTGTCCCTGTATCTCTAGCTTGCCCCCACTGCCCTTTCACATCTGAGTGAGTGTGTTAGCTCCCATCACTGCCCTGGTTTTCATCCCAAGCTACTTCTCTCATCCCCCTGCTTCCACTGTGGCTTCAACTTTACACAACAGTCTTGGCTCTCCTGCAGTGTTATCCAGCTACCAAATCTCACCCTAGAAGTAACTGCACTTTTCTGGTGGGTGAGCTGATCTCTGTTGACATGCCAGCTCGTTAAATCTGCAGGGCCCTCCTGGCTGAAGGGAGAGCTGTGTGGCGTAGATTGAAAGCATGCTTTAGTTTTATGAACATAAAAGCAGCTGTGCTCCTCTTGGGAGCTGTACAAAGTAGTAACACACGTAGCTGATGATGACCAAGCCTGAAGCATGCCTAAGAGACAGCACATATGTATGTTTTCAGTGTGCCCCAGAATAATACAGAGTTTAGGCTTTAAAAGAAAGTATTTGGGTCCTCGCCAGGTAGACAGACGGTATGAATGAAACACCTGTTCTGGCTTTGGGAGGGTTTTGGAACTGTTTGATTACAGGGAAGGTACAGGCTGACCTTAAAGTGAATTGAATTCTCTGGTGTAGTGTAACATGTCCCACTACATTATGAAACTTCTTGATCTCCTAGTGAAAATGTCCACAGCAGACAAAACACAGATGCATGTCTTCTCTTGTTTTAAACTGAAAAGTGCTTCCAGGGCATGGCAAATTGACCAGTCGTGTATCAAAACAGTCTTTCAAATCAGAATAAACACTAAAGGAGGAACACTATAAAGGAAACAAAGATAAGACACATTAAAGTAATTACACAGAGAGAGAGGGAAAATAACTGCTCATTCCAGATGTGTCTCAATTCAGTTTTTTGCTCATGGTCATTTGACAGTTGTTGGGTTTAGGGGCTTGCATTTGCACAGAAGGGAATTCAATTCTGAAAAGATATAAAGGATTTTGCCTTTCCTAGAGATACTTCCTCTGCATCACTTTATCAGTCTGCTCTTGTTTGTCCAATTAACATTACAAGACCAGCATCAGGAATATTTTAATAAGAGCAGAGCTGTGCTGGGTATAACACTGTAGAGTAGAAGTTTATGGCTTGTAGTAGATAGCAGATGAGACACTGTGATGGGTCTCATCCCCCTTCTGCTCTTGGGCTTTATGTGTTGGTCAGAATCAGCCTGAGAAAGCAAGGCAGATTCTGGTCAAATTCCTCATGCCTTCAGCAAAACTCTCCAGTCATTTCCCACTGCAGATCCAAACTGTGCCCTAGCTTTGCCTGTGCAGAAGGGTTTAAAGAGCTGTAATTGAGCTGTCAGTTTGAAGAACAAACATGGCAAATGTACTTTGGGTCTCTGTTTGCAGAACTGTCTGCATGTGTTGGGGTAGGGGGCTGTGTGAATAGGAGAGGAACTCCTCTTTTGCCTCTGAGAGCTCAGCAAACTCAGTGCATGCCTCACTTGAAACCTGCTTATGTCTTTTTTTATTTTGTTTTATACTTCTCAGGTACAGCCTGCAAAGGTTGTAAAATAGAGAAGCTGGAGATGTGCTTGAAGGATACTGATGGCTCTTTAGGCATATGTTGGTTTGATTCCAGCTTGTGCAATTAGCTCTTACCTTCAAGTAGCCATTCCTGACACACTTGTGTCAAGACGTGACACGCTTATGAAAATGATGGTCTTGGTATAATGTTCTTAGGTCACCACAGAGCAGAGCTCAGGAAGCGAGTTCCCTCGCACTGCTTGCAGCAGGGTAGCAGAAAAGTAATTAAATCTTCCATAAGATAACATGTTTCTGACCCTATGCAATCCAAGCTACAAGAACCATATGCTGACTTATTTCTCTTGGCTCAGGCACTGCTTTTACTGACGGCTCTGGCAGGGGTGGTACCTTGCTAGGAAGTACTGCACGTGAAGGCAGCCGTTCTGTTTTCCCTTGGCCATGTGGTGGTTTTCCCGTAGTGAGGAGCATTTCTTTCATTTCTCTATGTGTCAGACAGTACAAAAACAGAGAATTTGTTCACAGTGAGCAGAATGCATCTACACTGCCACTGAATCCCTTGGTGGGACCTGCCTCTGTAGGACATTTCCCTGCTCTTCTGCAGGAGGTGAAAAGGGTCTGTGTGTGCTGGTNAAATGGGAAAACTCTGGCCTGTAATTTGCTGAATCTGTTCAGATTTAGGAAGCAGGTTCCCTCATCAAGGTAAGCTGTTGGTAGCCCAAACATTTGTTTACAGATCTCTTTTTAAACTCTTTCTGTCCTTTCACACTCCCCAAATCCTACTGTCATTCTACAGCTTGCTTTAAGCCAAAGCTGGTCATTTCTGATGACAGCTTCTGGCGAGTTCCTCATAATCCTGCAGATTTAAGGGAGGCAAAAGTAAAGACTTCAGTGGATCTCAGATGCCTGTAATGGTTGTAGATGGATAGCAGCATGGCTGAAGTCATGTTGCTACATGTAGGTTCAGAGAAGATTGGAGTAGGATTGCTGCAGACTGCATTTTTTTTCCAGTTCTTTCTGCACTCGCTGGTAGTGGACTGCTTTAAAATGGAAAGGTCTCTTCTGCTTCAACACCATTTGAGAGAGTGTCACCATGACCAGTAGGCTTGTAAAACACAGCCAAGAAGCACCATTGCTAGCCTGGAGTAACTAGAAAATTCAAAGAGAGATGAGAGCAGATGCTATACAGAATCACAGAATGTCAGAGGCTGGAAGGGACCTCGAAGGATCATCTAGTTCAACCCCAAGGTTGGACACGAGTGGTTAATGTCCAGGGTTGTTCAAACTAAAAGCTTAAAAAAGGCTTCTTAAATAGAAGAAAGGCTTTGGCATTCAAGCTAAGTTCTAGCTGTTATGGATCAGGAGACATCTTTTCTGGGAACAGAGTATTCCTTGCCCAGACACAGGGGTTTTCACCTGAAAAATTTGCTGCTGGTGACTCTCAGATGAGATGTCAGACTTCTGTATGGTCTGGATTAGCAAATGGGTCTTGTTTTCCTGAGCATCTCAACTTTTTGGTTAACCTCTAAATCAGATGTTTAGCTCTGTTATTATCCTGGGTTAACACAGCCTGCTCTCACACACTCACCCTCTTCTCTCCCCACATATATGGGAGGGAAAGTAACACCAAAAAAAAAAAAAATACTCCTCTGGTTTGAAATAAAGAGTTGAGATAAGGAGTTTTACTGGAAATCAGACAATACACAATTACCTTAGCCTGTTTGCAGAAAAGCACAGCAAAATGCAGAAGCAGTAGCAGAAGCCAGCAACCTCCCCACACCCCCCAAACCTGCAACTCTCCCAGTGGAAAAGCTCCACACCCCAAAGCCAGAAACTGGAAGCTGCAACTGGAACAGGAAGCCTCTCATGCTACAATTTGAACTTCAAACCCTGGGATACTTTGCTCCAGCCAGCACTTTCGTTTTCGAGCTGGCATGACAGCAGTCTGGTATTGAATATTGGCATCAGATTCAACTCATCACAGTTATAAACCTTCTGTCCCTTGCTTTTACTCAGAATCCTTTTTCTTTAAACCATTTTTACTGCTTCCTGGAAAACCTCTGATCTCTTCAGCACACGTTCAGTCTTTGGACTGTCTTTGTAAAGTAGCTCTGCAGTTCTCCAGAAGCCAGCTCAGAGAAAGGTAATTTTTTTTTTTTTTCATGGCTTTCCTGAGTCTGTGCCACAAACCCCACGTGCTAGCTGTGATTTCACTTCTCTTAATTGCCTTTTGGAGGGATGATTAATTACGTGCCACGACGTTACCACTAGAGGGATTAGGGATATTAGACTGGCCCAGGGGGTTTACCTCATAACTCTCTTGTGGTGGGGGTAGAAAGTTATTTTCCTAATCCGTGCTCTGCTTTCCTTGTTAACTCCTTTTACATAATCCCAGGTGCTGTGGGGTGTAGCTGATTTAAACATGGCGTTTGATGAAGTTTAAGGAAGTTTTGATTCCTGTCCTGTGGAGTACTGGTCTCCCATACATAAACATGTTAGTTAACGATTACTGCAGAGCACAGGTGTTTTCAGAGGTTGGCTGTCCCACTTTCCCCGCAGCAAAACACCAATTTTCCAGCACAGTTTAAAGGATGAAGCCTGCTGTTCTCTTTGTAAGGTTTTGTTTTCAAAGGTTCTGTTTAGCTTTCGAAGGATACGCTCATCTGCTGATCCTGTGTTAAGTGGGGAAACCAGGGGAAAGCTCTCCCAGGAGACAAACAAGCAGGAAGGGGTTAAAATAAGTCTGAGAGCCCTTTAGGAAGTCTTTCTTACTGAATGGGCTTGGCGGCTGTGCTCCAGTGCTTCCTCGCCATGTGGAACTAGGCACCTCTCACCACCCTGCGTTCACAAGTCCTGATGTCATGCTAATGTGATCACGGCAGTGAGCAGTGCCAGGAGAGACAGCTGGCACTGGATGGCTCCCTGGTTCTAGATGGCATGTGGATCTGCAGTCCTCTACATCCCGAGGTTGTGAATGACCAGCGTCCCGAAGCAGCACCTGGCTGGAGGGCTGCGAGTGTCTGACTGCATGTGGACGGGGCACCACGGTGACCAGGGCTCCACTCTCACCCTGCTGTAATCTTACAGTATATCACTGTATGACAGCCACATCCCATGCTTTACCCACAGCGAAAGTGATCTTTGAAAGGCCCCTGAAAGCTCTGAAAGTCTTTTGGTTGTGTAGACTGCCAGGTACATGCCATATGCAACTGCAATCCTGGAAATACACATTTGAACTACACCCACCACAACGGCTTTTTTAAGAGAGCTTTTCATATCTAAGACAATGAACGTTCCAGGAGGGCTGAGTCCTGCCAGGCTGTCCACAGAATAGAAACAAAGAGGATGGTGTGAGGACTCAAGCAAATGCCCAGCAGCAGCCTGTGAAGACCTGGACAGGCTGAAGAGCTTGTTTTGCTTCCTGCGGTGCTCTAACACCATAGCAATCCAACTGTACAGAGTCCAGATCTGATTTCTGCTGGGTTTTTGTGTCTTAGTTTGAAGGATCAGCATCGGCTAGTTCAGGCACAACATTTTGTGTGAATCTTTTGATTCTTGGATTAAAAATAAAGTCTGCCTGTGCTAGAAAATCAAAGTAGTGTTTTGATGAGTTAATTTATGTGTTGTTGCATGTAAGTTTTTGTTAAACGTTCGGCTTCTTTGAGGGTGGTTGAGCACTGGAACAGGCTGCCCAGAGTGGTTGTAGAGTTTCCATCTGTGGAGGCATTCAAAAGCCATCTGGGAGTGTTCCTGAGTGATTTACTCTAGGTGATCCTGCTTTAGTAGCGGGGCTGGAAAAGATCACAGGATGTTAGGGATTGGAAGAGATCTCCATAGATCATTAAGTCCAACCCCCCTGTCAGAGCAGGACCATAGAACCTAGCTCAGGTCACACAAAAAGATGATCTTCTGAGGTCCCTTCCAACTCCCACCATGCACCTGACAGTGTGTGTCCGTGCAAGTCACATCAGGAAAGGACTTTGTGTGCATAGAGGGATGGTGTACGAGGTTGGGTTATCTCTGAGCTGCTTCTTTCCCCGTTAGGTGAAAAGGCAAAGCTTTTCCCCCCAAACCAGCCTTTTTTTCTGGGAAAAATGGAGGCAAATTTTCACTGTCTGAATTCACAGAGACCCATCAGCACACCCCGAGGGAAGCAAACCGGATTTTGTGGAAGCCTTTTAATGTTTTGTTAATTAGTAATAGAGTTTTTCCTGCAGATAACGCGATCTGTCGGTTAATGGAGTTTAACGTACCGAAGCCCCGGGAGCGCGGCGGCAGCCCCGCAGATACAATGGGCACTTTGTTCCCTGCGGATCCGATCCCCCTTTTCTTTGGGAGGGGGAATCCCTTCACCCCGTTTGGCCTCTCCTCCCCTAAAGCTACGCCTAACCGCAGAAGGAGCCGGGGGATGGGGGAGCTGGGGGTGTCCCAGCGCTGGGAGCTGTGGGGGTGCAATGCGCAGAGGACCCCGGCGCTGATCGAAAGGGTTAAAAGGGCGGCGGGACCGCGCATGGGGTGGGTGGCCCCTCCCCGCCGCCGGGGCTGAAGTAGCGCCAGCGGCGGCATCGCGCAGCGCTCAGGCGGGACTGGGGGGAGAGGCTGGTGCCGCTGCCCGGCCCCGCCGCTCGGGCAGCCGCTGAGAAGATGGCGAGGGCGGTGGAGCGGGGCGGTGCGTGGCCGAGGTTGCTGCTGTGGCTGGTGCCGGTGTTGTCCGCCGCCGCCGTCCGCCCTCCCGCCTCCTTCCCCAGCGATGTGAACGGGCACAGCCTCCACCCGCCCTACTTTAACCTGGCCGAGGGCACTCGCATCTCCGCCACCGCCACCTGCGGCGAGGAGGCGGCGGGAGGCGGCGGCCGCCGCGCCGTGGAGGATCTCTACTGCAAGCTGGTCGGGGGGCCAGTGGCGGGGGGGGACCCCAACCAGACTATCCAGGTACGGCTGGCGTGAGGTGGGGGGAACCCGGGCAGCTTGCAGAGCCTCGCTGAGGTGGCGAAGGCAGCTCCTGGTTTGCAGGTGCGGAAAGATCTGAATCCCCCTCCTCACTTTGTGCTCCTCCAGTCATCGCTCCCTTGTCCCACCCTTGTTTATCTGCCGTCGGGGCGAGAAGCGATGGAGCTGTGTCTTGAGAAGGTTAGAGGCTGGAGCAAGGAGTGGGGCAGCTCGGAGATGGGGGAGCAAGCGGCAGGGCCCCCGCTGCTGCCGAGATTTTCCCACGCATCCCCCCTTGGCCACCACAGCCGGACGGACCATGTGCAGAGCTGGTCCACCAGCTAGCTGCTGGGTTAGTGGTGGGGTGCTCTGGGAAGGGGCAGAGGGCAAGCAGGGGTAGTCCCCTGGGCATCTTCTCCGGCCCAGGCCTATACGCAAGAGCTGGGACCCCCTCTGAAGGGGGGGAGCATTGAGACCGTGAGGCACACGTGCGTTTTCTCTCCAAGCCTTGCCAGAGGTGAAATGAATCTTGCTGGGTTCCCCTGGCATTGCTTCTTAAATTGTTGGTCCTTATTCCTGACAAAATCCTGGGCAAACCTGCTCCTAAATTCCTCTGCCAGTCAAAGAATATGATCGTGTGTGATAAACATGATACTTGCGGATCTTCGGACCACTGTTCCCCCTGTGTTCAGCAAGGATTAGGATGAGCAGAGGAGAAAGTGAAGAGGCTGAGTTTTACAAGTGACTGTCAGGTGACTCATCTCGGGGATCCCATTTGAGCGGACCAGAGGGAGCCTGCAGACAGGAATGTAGATGATAAAAACTGCTGTGCAGTTGAAAAGAGCAACGAACAGTTGTAAATGGGCTTGTAAAACACGGGTTGTAGTTGCAGGATCTCCAGACCTGCTACCTCTCTCCTCACAGCAGCCCATGCCGGGCAGAGCAGTTCTGATGTGAAGTACTTTCAGCCCAAAGTCTGCCAGCTGCTGCTTAACCAGCCTGCTTTGCTTGTGAGGCTCACAGTGGCAGTTCAGCTGTTGCAGTGGAGCTGTAGGGATGTCCATGCGGTACCTAACAATTTCTGGGATCGAGCGTTTCTTGTTCTTTTGCGAGGGCTGGCTTGGTTATAAAATGATCTTTCAAGCATTTTTCTCATTCTGGCCACATTCTCTTGAGTTAGTGCTGCACTGGGAATTTTCTGGCTATTGTGTGGTCACGACACGGAATTTGCTTTGTACATAGTAGAAATTGTTGAGGATGTTACTGGATGGCAAGAAACTGACATATCCTCCTCTTGAGTTTTGCCACTATTTAAAGTGATCTATTTCACTTTGCTGCACCCTCAACTAATGTAACTTGGAGAAGCTTTGCTTTAAGGACTACTAGTAGCAGGCTATAGAGACCTCAATGTAATAATTGTGCCTGCAGTGATGCGCAGATAGGAAGGAAAGGTAAAGAAGTAACTGCTACCATGTGCACTTGCAAACAAATGTGAATGATCAGTTGAGCAGAACTGAGAGGATACACTGCTTGGAAAGGCTACCAAATGTGGGTCTGCACTTACCTGTTGCTTTGCATGGGTCCACCTGTTCTCTGGCCATGCTGCTAGCTTAGTGTGATACAGTACTGGGATGCTGGTGACTGAAATAAATCCTTCAGGCTGTACCAGCTTTGGGGTCAATTGTAACTCATCCTTCCAGTGCAGACCTTTCTAGACATGCAGGGTGTGCACATCGTCCTGGCTTCCCCCTCTCCCCACTGCTGAGCAGGGCTCTGCAGCCGTAGTTTTCTTTAGTTAACCCCCCACCTCTCATCCCCTCTGCAGTTCTGGCACAGGGTCACTTTGATCTGAGCACCACTTCCCAGGCCAGTGGGCTTCGGCCAGTCTGAAAGCTTTAGAAAAAAATTCCTTTTGTAGTGGCCCCTTTCCATGACCACAGGCAGCACCTAAAAGGGAGGGGAGGAAACAGGAGGCGTCAGAACAGAGGTCAGAGTTCCCAATTCATCCCCTTTAGGGGTTTTGGCACCACCAGGTGACTAAAGCAGTGAGGGAGGTGGGAGGGAAGTGTTCAATTTGAGCAGACTGAAACAGCAGTAATGAACTCCACACACATGTTCTCGGTGCCTGGTGTCTCACCAGACCGAGCCTGTTCCCTTCTCTCTTCACCTGCTCAGTCCAGCTGTGGTGCAAAGGGGGTTTGGTCAGGAATGCTGGAAGAATGTCTCTTGGGACCCTCCAAGAGATTTCCACGTGCTGCTGTGCTGGTGAAGGGATGTTTGCGTCACTAAAGACCCAGTGTAAAAATTAAAACAATCACCTAGTCAACGAGTTCAGTCAGTTGGGTTTTCTGCTAGTCTTCATTCAACATTATTGAAGACTTCCAGGAAAGGGAGTTCACTGACTTTAAAATATTATAGTCTTAAAATGCTGGAAATCATTATGCTTCCTGAAATCATGCTGCCCTAAAGACTCTTGCAATGGTTTTGGCACAGATTGTGGGAAGGCTATAAACGTTTTCAAGGAGTTTCCTTTGCTTTATTCGGGGCTCTTTGGCAGAAGGCATCATTTCCAACTTTGAGGGGGCTTTTCAGTCTGCAAGGATGTGACACACAGGGATGCTGAGGTGTGCTGGAAAGGACTTGCCTTGGGGGTTTGTCTCCCTTGTGCCACTTGCATAGATTGGACAATCTTATCTTAATGCTAATGTCTTGAAGATGAGGCAAAAGAGAGACCACAGGTTTACTTTTCTGACCAAGCTTTACTGAAGGTGCTTGTAGCTCTATGTCTTCCAAGACAGACAGCTCTGTAAAAGCACAGCCATGTTTCCATGTGCCTCATCCCAACCAGCTGCCTGGGGCCTGTTCTAGGAACCTGCCAAAGCTGGCAGGGATTATACAGTGCTGTTGGAGTGAGGCAGGGTTGTAGATGATTATTTCAGGAGATTAGTTGTATAACAATAAGGGAAGCTACTAGCATTAATTGAAGCAATTACAGACCTTAGAATTTAAAAACATGTAACTGTTTTCAAGTTGGTTCCTCCTCTGCTTTGCACATTGCTGAGCTACACTTGCCAGAGCAATGTTGAAGGTCTTGTCCTCCTGCTCTTCCAGGCGTTAACAGATGGGGTCTGAAGGTGTTTCATACCTGCATGAATTGAGTGGTGTGCTCCTTGGATATCCTGCAGTAGTCAGTAACCACCAGACCTGGTGCTTCTGTACCCTGTCTTCTCTCGTGTGGTTCTGCGTGGCAGGGAGCTGGCTCAGTGCAGGGCTCTCTGAGCTGGGTGACAGCTGATGTTCTACCTTTCTATATGAGTTGCTTCTGTGTTTACTCATATGATAATATTGGACTTCAGTGGTTTAACTGCAGCTGAAGTCATGCAGGCTTTTAGAGCGAGTTGCTGTTGCCCACCTGGTCAGGTAGCACCTGCTTAAGTCTGTGTAAGCTGTAGATCTACAGCCCCAGCAGCAGCTTGCAAACATGTACTTTCCTTGTTTTAAATGGGTTTTTTTTTTTTGCCCTCATTTCCTGCCCTTCTTACTTCCTCTTGTAGTGGCCCAGGGTGGGTCACACTCCCTGTGGTTTTCCAATAAATTAGATGAGGAGAGCTGAGGCTGGGTCATGGCAGGGCCAGATAAACCAGGACAAAGCCATCTGCTTTCCCCAAGGCAAGTGGTGCCAGCAGGGTGCCAGGATAGGCTTTATGCTCAGGGGAAACTTCAAAGTTCTCTCTGACTTGAGCGGGAACAGGATCAGGTCTTGCAGGTCTCTGGAAACTGCACTCCATTCAAACCTCCTCCTTATCTCTCTCCCACTGCAGTTTGCTCTGATAGTGGCAGTTTTATGTTCTCTAAGCTGCCTTCCCACTTCTTGCATTGCTGAAGTTCTTTCTTTGGTGTACCTCGGTGGTGTCCACGCCTCTCCTGCTCTGGCAACCTGCTGTTTCTGCTAAGCTTGCAGCTCACAATTGCTTTTTAATTAAAATCCTCTGCTGATGTCAGAACTTCCCTCTTCCCTGCAGAGACCTGAGGCACTGCGCAGGAGCCTGCGCTGCTCTGAAATACAAATAGCTGGAAACGATTCTCATCGGGTTAAGGTCTAGTCCTAATGAAACAACTAATAAGCAACTGGTGCATGAGAAGGGCTAATCCCAGCTTTGCCGGCAAACTCGGTTCAGCTGTCGGTGTGTTACCAGCCCAGTGGCAGCTAACTCATGGTTGGCCTAGCAGCAGTGGGGATGGGTAGCAGCAGCAGCACAAATATGGAGCTGCTGATCCTAAGTTTTAGTCTCACTGAGCTTGGATTGACTGCTGCCCGTGGGTGTGAACTTTGGGTTCAAAAAGGCTTTTCACATCTGTGGCAAGAATTCAAAGAATGAGAACACTCTTTTATTATTTATTCCCATTTTGTAACCTTACCTTGCTTCTCCCCCCACCTCAGTGTTGCTAATTGTGCAGCAGAAATTTCCACACAACCTGTTGCACCGGTTCCTGTTAAGGGTTTGAGCTGAAGAGTTGGGTCAGTTTTATCTGGTCTGCTCTCCTTCCTGGCTCAGTGCATGTTCAAACGAGCCTTGTCCTGACCTCTCTGTACAGCAAGAGCTCCCTGTGTGGGTGTCTGTGTTACCTGGATGGTTTCAGCTACCCTTTTCTTTGGCCTTGTACTTGCCTGTCTTCTATGTTCATATCTCTAGAGGAGTTAATGAAAAGATGTTCTTGCTCAGAACAATTTGTGTTGGATAATTGCCTGCAAATAACATAGCACATGGCTGTGGGGAAGAATGCTGTGAAATCTGCTTCTTTTGCACTGAGATTCCTCCAAAGTTTGGGACATCTGGAAAATCACAGCTCTGCAGTGGCTGTGTCTTGCCTCAGCCCTTGTAGGGATGTGGAGTATGCAGGAAGGAGATTGCCTGACTTGATCATGTACCTGGTGTAATATTAAAGCTGGCTGCAGTTGGGCCAGGCAAGGGCAAGCTTGCTTGCCTGAGGATAACTGTGCCTTTAAAAGGAGAATTGCCTGTAACAGAGTTCCTTTCTGGACTGTTTGTAACAGCAATTCAAGTGACAGAACAGTGGCTCCACAAAGCAACTTGCCAATTTTCAGGGCTGTTTGCAGGTTTCCTTAAGAGTGGGTTGGATTCATTTGTGCATTAAATGGGAAAGAAAGAATTGCCCCTAACAGCTCAGGTCTTTGTCTGGTCCTGCTCAGGAGGTGCTGTTAAAGTTGCAGAGCTGTTTTCTCTGGCAGCGTGTCCATGGAGCTGACAAAGCCACCCGCACCACAAAAGCAAGACAGAAAAGAGATTGCAGCTAGATCCCTGGCCAGCTGACAGGAGAGGCTGTCCCTTTCTAGCCTTGCATTGCAGCATCACCAGCAAAAGGAACTTGGCTGCTAGACTATAAAGCTTGAAAATGTAGCTGAAAGGACTGTACTTGTGAAATGAATAGGTTGACAAGAAACAGACTGCAGGGAGTTGGGCAGAAGAACTGCCAGTCTAAGTCCATAGGAATTACTGAATGGTTCAGGTCAGGATCTCTGAGTGTCAGCAGGGATGTGAGTGGCAGCCTCAGCAGAGAGCTGCTGGCCCTGGAGCTTGAGCTACTGCTCTCCATTGCAATGTGGCTTCTCCCTCTTCATGCTTTTCTTCATCTGGCAAACAGTTCTTTGTATTGGGTCCCTTTACCAGTGCTCAGCACGTATCTGAAGTACAGAAGGGATGCTTCTCAGAGCAGCCCAAATTCTGCACTGGGTATTTGTTATGGAGTGTTTGATTTATTTTTTCCCCCCTTGTTCTTTTTCCATCTGTGCTCTAAATTCGTACAGACAAAGTTTCTGTATTGATTCGCATCAGCAGGCTTACACCCCAAATTTTGTGGCTTGCTGTGATACCTGTCTGCTTTGTGCCATGTTTTTCTGACTGTGGTTAAATGTTCTTTCCAACAGGGCCAGTACTGTGACATCTGCTCCTCTGCAAACAGCAACAAGGCCCACCCCATAACAAATGCCATTGATGGGACAGAGCGCTGGTGGCAGAGTCCCCCACTTTCCCGGGGGCTGGAGTTCAACCAGGTCAACGTCACTTTGGACCTTGGACAGGTAACTCGAGTCCATTTTTGGTTATGTTGTAGTCCACACTGGCAAGGACCTGCTTCTGAAATCCTTTAGTGGTCCTTGCTGGAAAGGTGGAAAAAAACTCCCCTCATTTAATGGCAGGGCAGGAGGCTCTGGTTAAAATATGAAAGGGAAAACCTTGTCTGTCTGGGTGTAGTATTCACTGCAGTCCCTGCTATTTGCAGTTGCTGTTCGTTCTTCCTAAAAGCTGAGTCATCAGTGGTAACCTACCACACTATGTAGATGTCATTCTCCTAAAGAGGGTACCTGCCTCCTGAAGAGGGGAAGTTAGCAAGGCTTCACCTCACCGAAACATACAGCCCTGAGGAATTTAGAGTTGTGCTGTGAATAAACTCTTCATAAACAAGTCTATGCTGAAGGTCTTCCTGTAAAAGACAAAGCATGGCAATGGATGTTTGGTCTCTAATGCTGGCAAGTCAAGGGGAATTAACATTGTAATAGCAGGGCTGCTAGCCCCCAGGTCGTCTCTGCTGCTTCTGTTTGTCCATGAAGGTATCCCTCTGGAAATGGGCTATGCTTTCAGGATGTCAACTTAAAGGAAAGCAGCAAAAAAGACATCCTGGCTGGAGCTGTAGAGGCAGGAGGGCATCACAAGCTGGAGACGTGTGGATTGTGTCTGCTTTCTGGTATGGGGACGTTGCTCTGGCCGGTGGATGAGGGAGCTCCTTAGCCTTTGGGCCAAGGGTGCATGAGACACCCCTTTTTCTGCAGTTCCTGCAGCTTCATCTCTGGGAGCAGCCCCTGCTGTCTGCTGGCAAACATTAGCCCTGGTAATTCAGAATTTGGGGCATTTGCTCTGTAGTCTAGGACAGTTTAGCAGTTAAGTACTGGAGCGCTTCCATGAGCAGGTAGGGGATGGACTTTCACCTCTGCTGTGCTTCCCCAAACTCTGCTAGCAACCTTGTAGCACCAAAGGCCAAGCTTGCCCCCCCTTGACTGGAAGATCTGTGGGATGAGTCAGCTATGCACTCGTGGACATAGGAAACCTGGCTGCTGTGATGGCTGAGTGCTCTGCCCCTTTATTAGCATTTGCACTGATTGCAGTGACTTCAAGTCTTGTTGGGCACTGAAGCTTTGCAGTGTTTCTACAGGTTGCTTTTTCACCCTCTCTAGTGGAGTAAAGGCTCATTTATCACTGCTGTTTAAGGTGTCTGACTCCAAATTTACAGCTACAGATACCTGGGATGTATTGATGATACCTTTCTGTTAGACAACAAGCCCATGCTTTAGTCCCTAGGACTTCAGTCCCTTGCTTGGAGCCTCTCAAACACTCTTCCCAAATGTTTTCCTCTCCTGTGAGTGCCAGTGCTTTAGAGCTGAGCTATACACAGCACCAACAAAATGCCTCCTAATGCCTGGGGCGCATCATGCATCACATAATAGCAGTGTGGGCAAAGCCTCCCAGGGCTGCACACTGTGTGCTGATCCCCTTAGCCAATCTAGGTGGCATCTGCTGTGTCCCTTAGAAATGTCCCAGCTGGCAGGAGTGTGCTGGGTGGGTGGATCACTTTTACTCCCTCCTCTGACCCAGGGCGAGCCTGCAATGTGGCTTTTGATTGCTCACAGCTTCTCTAGAAAGGGATTTTCAAAGAGCAGCTTTCCTGGAGATGAGTTTCTCTTCTTTGTCACTCTCTGTGGCAACCCAGCTGCTCTGTGCTTGCAAGCTGCTGTATGTGGCTTGTCTGGGAATCTGCACTTTTTGGAGCTGCAAAGCTGGGAGCCAGAGCCTGGAATAGTTTTGGAGGGCTGCAGTACTGCTCAAACTGAGCTGGTCTAAGTTTACCATCTCTCTCCTTTCCCTGTCCTCTGTGTTTTCTCTTGGTACCCTGTGGGGTGGCATCACACCATCGTTTCAGAGAGGTTGGTAGCAGAACTTGCACGCAGTTGCTTTACATGGTTTGGAGTTTCTCTGGGCTCAGTTGTTTTTTTTTTTTTCCCTGCCACCTTTGCAAAGTAAGAGGTTGTCTTGCTGGAGCACAAATCTGAAGCTTCAGCCCATTTTTAGTGGCTTCCTATTTCTACATGCCCTTATTGTATATAATTGCTGTAACAACCTCTTTATGCTCCTGGTGGGAGCCAGTTCTTTGCTTTTCCCTCCTTTGTTCTGGCAGGCCAGGTAACAGAAACAAGATGAAATGTTACAAAATCACTAACTTCCTCCTTTTGAAGTTGAGGCTGGTTGAAAGGATGGAAGGTAAAAGGAGGAATCTTGGGACTCAGCAGGATCTGCAGTGAGCAGTGGATCAGACTGCTGCACCTGGCAGCCAGGCTTTGCAAATGCCTTGGATAGCTTTGAAGCAGTGCAGGTTGACACCCTCGAAGGCATGGTTGAGAGCAGGGCTTTTTTAGGCTGCCCCTTGGAGCAATTACGATTTAATTCGAGGGACTGTCAGCCACTGAAGGCTTTTGTCCCTTTGAGGGATGAGTGCCTGGGGTGCCAGTGCCGATGGCATGGTGCTTTGTTGGGGGCTGGCATGGGAGCTTATGGTGACAGCCCCGTCTCTTTGCTGTGGTGCTTCCCTGCTGTCTTCATCCCTCTCGAGCAATAAGGGCTTAATTGTCAGCTAGAATCGGGTTTCTTCAGCATTTGGCAAGGCTGTGGCAACCGGGAGAGGGACAGTTAATTAAGCTGCCTGTTAGTCTTTGCTTTTGCTGGCTGGGTGCTTGCTCTCTTCATAGGGATGTTAAAATCCTATGGGAAGGAGAGAGGGAGGAATAGTCTCAGCCAGACATAAGTTAAAGGGCTCAGGTTGGCCACCCAGCTGGCGTGAGAGCCTTAACCACCCACACTGTGTCATCTTAGTGCCAGCAGTGGCCTGATCTTAACAGCTTCATCAGCACAGCAGAGCTCCCACCTCAGCGTGGGGAGAGATTGTGGCCGATTATCTGCCGGGGGTCAGCTCTGAAGTGCTCCTGCTGGTGCCTTGTCTGTCCCTGCCGCCTTGGGCAGGAGTAGTTTTCCTTTTACAAACCAGTGGGGGGGAAAGCTGGAAGAGAAGTCACTTGAGAGTTCCCCTGTCACACCTGAATCTGAGCACCAGAAATATGGCAGTCAAGGAGGAAAATTAAATGGATTTCAGGAGCTGGTGGGAGGCATGGAGAGGGAATTATTTCTTTTATTGACATTGTGCTTCAAGCTTCAGTACACTTAAGATGAATGGTTGGGCCACTGCGTGACTTTGCTGCAAAATACAACATCGTGGCACCATGGTAAAGCACAGCTCAGGTTTTACAGGGTGGAAGAACTTCAGTGCTATGTGTTGGGAGGGCATTATTGTGTTGTGGCACAATCTGGGCTTGTCCCCCAAAACTGGCCATCCTACCTGACTCAGAGGGCAAAGTCTCATGTTGTGATGGAGGCTTCTGAGACTGCTCCACTGCTGCTTAGCTCCAAACTCTTCCCTTCTCTGCCCAGAGCCTCCAGACCAGCTGGAAGTGGGGAAATGCTCTGCTACAAAGGGGCTGTGCAGTGAGCAGAGGGAGAGGAGACCATGACTCACTGCCACCATGGGAATTGTCCCCTCTGATCCTGCTGTGATTAAGTACCACAGTGGGTGGAGGGGAGGAAAGGGTGTGATGGAAGAGTCTTGTGGGGCTTTTTTAAGAAGGTCGTTTGAGTCAGAGCTGACAAAAATCAGGAGGTTTAAAGCAACATGAATGGTTGGCTTCCTGCCAGGGCCTGACATCTTCCTTCTGTGAAGGTGAACCCAGGCCAGCCCTTCCAGAGATGTTTACGGATAGTTGGTGCTTTATGATAAACTTGGTGGAGAGGAATGCTTGCAGTCATGCAAGAGCAGGAGCTTCATGCCAGTGCTTGCTTGAGGTTAATTACTGTAGTGAGAAGGTGGCTGGATAGCATCCCCCACCTCCCCCCATCCCCAGAGTCTGCTGGCCCTGGTGACACTGCAAAACAGCAGAATTTGAGCGTGAAGCTTTGCAGGGAGTTTCAGTTTAATCCCCAAAGGTATTTAATTCAGGAGTGCTGCTCGGAGGGCATGCAGCGTCCCCTGCACACCCGTCACCAGCAGGGAACACCTACATCCATTCACCTCTGCCAACGAGGGGAGAAAAGAAACCTCCTTAGCAGAGCTCCAGGCTGCTACTGCTTAAAATGCAGCTCCATTGAGGGCTAAAAAGAATGGGGGGAGGGGGGGGGGGGGGAAAGGTTAGATTTATTGGTAACTCAAAGAGATAGGAAATGAAAAGGTTTGTGAGCTGAGTTCCTGGGCCAGTAAGAAGGTTTTGCAGTTGCTGCAAGAGGTCTATGCAAGGGAGTAGATCAATAGCTTCCCAGGTGCCTTGAAGTACCTCAAGTTTTACAGTGATTACAAAGGGACTTGCCAAAGTTGCCCTTTTTTCTGGCCTCTGAACTGATTAACTTGTTTGCCAGGCCCTTCTAGCTCCAGAGTGAAGGGGTTCATTGGCGCAATACACACCAGGCTCTTCGGCCCTTGGCCAACAGGCTGCTATTCCCTGAGTGGAATTCCCCTCAAAAGGAGGTGGATGCCTCTGCTGTGGTGGATTTCCAGGGCATAAACTTAGTTTCCCTTTTGCACTGCAAACATGGCCCCTCAGGACTGGCTTTGCACAGTGCTTAGATGTGCAGAACGCTTCAGGCTCTGAGTGAGGCTGGATGTCTGACTCATATGAACAAGTAAATTCCTCTTGGTGCAAACTGATTTCTTGTTAATGGATATTAAATTCCTACTCATCTTTGGTAGAGATGGGCTGAAGTCTATAGATTAAAATGCCACCTGGCCTAGTGCTAAAGGAACAGCACTGAACCATGACATAGTACCTGGCATGTCACAGTGCTCTGAATTCTCCTTTCATCTCAATTTCCAGCCTCTCATTTATTTTCATTGAAATAGTGATGGAAGCTGCTGCTGGAGATCATGATCTGGACAGGCTGGATTGATGGTTGGTTGTATGAGGTTTAACAAGGTTCCATCCTAAGATCTACACTTGAGTTATAACAACCCCATGCAGTGCTACAGGCTTGGGGCAGTGGCTGGAAACTGCCCAGTGGGAAAGGACCTGGGGGTGTTGGTTGTTAGCTGTCTGAACGTGAGCCAGCATGTGCCCAGGTGGCCAAAAAAACCTGGCAAGATCCTGGCCTGTATCAGGAACAGCATGGATAGCAGGAGCAGGGATCTGATCATGCCCTTGTGCTCAGCACTGGTGAGGCCACAATGATACTGGGTTGTGTTTTGGAACTTTGGGACATATTTTCATGGCCATGGTGCTGTTAGGTCAGTGATTAACTTAGATGATCTCGGAGGTCTTTTTCCAACTGCAAATGATTCTATGATCTTCAAGAGTTATCTCTGAAAGGCAGCTGGAAAGAAAGCCTTGCAACCTGATGGGCTAAGGCTTACCTCTGTGTCCCCAGTGCAAATCTGATGTTTATTCCCTGGCTTAATTAGCTGAGTAACCCTTCCTGAGGAGTAAGCAAACTCATGAAATCCCAAGAGAAAGCTCCTGGTTGTTCTTGAAAGGAGCTGTTGTCCTAGCTGCTTTGCCTAGACTTAGTGTGGCATAAAGGTGATGGTCATCCAGGAAGAGTTTTTAGCTGACAAACCAGGGAAATTTCACCTTCCTTTCACCTTTTTCCTTTAGGACTTTCATTTCAGTTGTTGTGAGGGAGTCTTACTGCTGCAGGGTGATAGAGCTGCTGCCTACATTTCCCTCTGAGGCATCCTTATTCATTCTTGCTATACAGAGGGGGAAAATTGAAACAAGTCTCTCCCTTGTCTTGGTGGGGATGCACAGCTTCCAGTTTTGGGGACCACTGGCTGCTGGTGTGTGTTTTGCATGGAGCATTGCAAGAATGAATTGAAGATCAGTGTTTTTGTTTTGCATGTAGCTTTAACTTTTCTTAATTTCTCTTGCTGGAACACCACTATGGGAAAGGGGTAGGAGGCCTCAGTGACATTTGCTGTGAGCTTTTGCACCTTGGGTAAAGGGCTGGGGCGTAAAAATCTCTAACAAAGACATTCTTTCTCCAAATTGTTCTCTGGCTCTTGGAGCAAAAGCAGCATTAAAAATAAAGCATATTAAGCAGGCTGAGTAGAAATTTTTCTTGCTTTCAACAGCTGAGCCTGCAGTCTCTTCTCCTGTGCAGGATCCTCTGCGATTGCCTTAAAGTCCTTCAGAAGTAGCCCAAGACCTCCCTTTGTGGATTTGTAGAGTTCAGAACCCTCGTTTGCCCAGGAGGATGGCTGGTTGGTCCCCTGACACTGGAGCCTGTTCAGTGCTGCAGTATTTAAAGTGACTGTCAGTTGTTAGCAGGGTGCATATTTGTAAAGCTTCTCTGGGAGAAGCAGAAAAGGTGTGACTGTGAGAGCACAGCACTGGGAGCTGGCACTGAGCCCACGTGTATGGATCTTCTCTCCCAGTATATTTTCTCCTTTATTGTTTGAAATAACTTCTCTTCTGAAGGGTGTTCTGTTTCCCTCAGAGTTCCCCCAGCCCAGCAGCTTTTTTTTTTTTTTTGGTGTGTGTGCTGATGGAGGGGAGTTTTTTGCCTTCACTTAGCCCTTCTCAATCTTTCAGTGCTTTCTGCCAGCTCCCACTAGATTCCTGGCTCTGGTGGCTATATGAGAGCTGCTCAGGTGAGTGGGAAGGGAGTGTCTGACTGTTAATCAAGTGGGAATTTGTCTCCTGGCAGCAAGAGCAGACCCATGCTCCCATTTTTCAAACAGCTTTGCCAAGCAGCATGCCAAGTTCCCCTCTCTGGGATAGACAACAGCCTGAGATTTCTTTCCTCCTCATTGTTAGTACTGATTGTGGTTGCTGTAAGGAAAAAACATGTGCAGAGCATCACTTTAGGTAAATCATGGGCGACGTGTGAATTTTGCTACATTTGTCATCAACCAGTACTGCTTAAAATCTGTTTTCCAGGGCTGGAATGAATAGATAGCATTTCACTTGTAACATCTGATTCCCCAAAGACCTGCCATGGCCCATGTCTGCCAGGCCGTGAGCACAGGATGCTCAGGGCAAATCACTCAGCACTGTGGCCTCTGAGCAGGATGTTTCTGCTCATCCTTTGCATCTTACACGAGGGTCATTTGTACTTCCACAGCTTAATCTTCCCACAGGCTGCATTTGCTTTGCCTAGACCTGAATCAGCTCAGGTGTTAAAATAAGCCTCGACCTCCCCCTGCAGAACAGCTCCAGGTAACAACTGATGAAAGGATAATTACTCTTTCTAAAACGTGTGCAAGATTTCCCCTCTAATTTCTCCCTGGATATTGCTGCCTGTGTTTAATTTTGGCATGGTGAGAAATGAGGAGGCTGATGGTGAGGTCTCCTGCTGTGGAACTCCCCCTTCCCTTCAGGCAGTCTGCTCCTACTCAGCTCCCTAGGATTCTTCAAAGATTAGGAAAAAGCCTCGGGGTAAGCATGAGCTGGGGAGAGGTCAGACGAGCTGCTGGCTGACTATGGGAGGCTTTAGTTTGCAGCAAGCCTTATTTCTTCTTGCTACTCTCCTGGAAAGTGTCTGCTTGGCTGGAGAGGTAAACAAGAGCCTGCCTGGATTCAGGTGTGAATGTGAGCAGATATAAGTGCTCCAGGGGTCAGCTTTGTCCAGCCTGTTTGTGGCTGTACTAGGCAAGTTAGGACAGACCAGAGCTGTTTAGGTCAGGCTCTGCTTGCTGGAGAGTTGAGTTTTCTGCTTCTAACAGATGTTGCTGGGAACATTTGGTGAAGGTCAGTGAACTGCACCAGAGGTTCACAGCTCTGATATGGAATGTGCTGGCATCTGAGTAGGTGGGTTAGTGTCTTCTGCACCTTAATTTGCCCTGTCTCCAACATGGGATTCCTGCACCCATCTCCATGTTGTGTGCAGCCTGTTACCAGCTGGAGCTTGCACAGCACCAGACTAACGAGCACAGAGTCACTTGCAGGAAGGAATGATTTCCTGAGCCAAGCCAAGGGCTGTGGACATGGAGGTGCTGCCAGCCCAGCTCTGTGTGACCCAGGTGTGGGCTGGCAGACATACTCATCCTGTGACATTCCACAGTCTGTTCAGGTCTTGATGCTCATCCTGATTATGATGAGAAGCCCCTCAAGTGGGCTATTCCTGCTTCCTGAGGCAGGTTTCCAGGGGTTGTCCTTGCCCTCCATGGCTCCAGCATAGCAATGTCCTGGCTTAGATCCATAGGGCTTGTAGGGAGGCTGCTAAATACACTTCTTATCATCTGCCTAGTCAGCTTCTCTACTCTTTCAAGCCTGTTCTAGCCCCATGCACCTTTCTTTTGATGCTTTACCAAGCCTGGCTCAGCCCTACTTTCATCTCTGCCTTATCCTTTTATTATAGTCATAAATGTGGGCCTCCAGGCTGTGCCCAGCCTTGATCCTCAGCCATTTCCTGTTTTCTGGATGCAGTGCTCTTCAAATTCCAGACCTCCCCTCCTGTGTGTGATGCCAAGCAGTGCAATAAATAGTACATTGCTTCCCAATTGATAGAAAATAGAAGGAGGACCAGCAGAAAGACAAGTCAAGAGGCATGTGCCTGGTGCAGTGGGAAGAAGAGTCTGTTTAAATGACTGGGGAGCAGACTCAGGATCAGCAGCAGCTCAAAGCAGTGTGCCCTGTTCACACAGCTCCTAACTGACCTTTTGCTTCTGGAGGTATGCTGAGAGGAAGGATTGGAACAGGGATTTGACATGCTGGGAGATCCACAAAGGAGGACAGCGCCTTGAGAGTAGCATGTGGATGACTTCTGCAGTGCAGTATTTCAGGACTGCTTTGGTCACTGGAAATTGATGAGAATGGGAAGAATGGTGTTACTTTGTGCTCCCCAGAAGGGCTTGCCAAGCATGACTATTAAAAAGGCCTTTGTTGACATGTCACTGATAATGGAAGGTGGATATGGATGGTGCCAGCTCCTGTTTCCTCTAAGCACCCCAACCTGGCCCCAAGAACACTGTGTTGGAGAGGCAGAGAGACAGAGGTGGGGCTGTTGGTGCAGTTTAGGGACTCAGTTTCTCTGTCCTCTTCTGAGATGGTTCATTATGTTCTCTAGGTGAACTGAATGCCATTTACTTGATGGCAGCGAGGTTGTGTAGCAAACTGTCAGTATGGTGCAGCCAGGTGGCTCTGCAGCTCCTTCCTGACAGGTCTGCTCAGAGGTGACAGCCTCTGGCAGAGGGATTGAGAAGGGAATGGGGGTCAGCAGTTGCTGCTGCGATGAGACTTGCTGGGGCTTGTTGAACTCCTGGAGGGCAGTGTTAGGATGGCAGCTTTTCTTGTCTGCTGTCAAACAGCAAAAATGTTTGTGGGGGTTGTGAGTCTCCTGGATATGGCAGGAAGCATCATACCTCTTGTTTCCAGCCACATCTACCTCAGCAGCTGTGACTCTGCCAGCAGGGCTAAATTAGCTGAGCTGCTCTTGCAGGGATATATTTGTCTGTTGCATGTGTACATGGTTATCTGGAAGTTAGAACAGTTCCTGTTAGAATAAGCTGCCTTTATCCTAGGAGATTTGCATATCACTGATGGCTTTTACCATTGTACCTCTGTGTGCTAAAAACCACAGCTTTGATGGAGCAGATTTACTGGCAAAGCCTGTGTGTAACTCTGCTCTAGTTGGTGTGCTCTAGGAATCATTGTGTGTCAGGTTGGAACTAGATGATCCTTGAGGTCTCCTTCCAACCTTACCATTCTATGATTCTGCTTGGCATCCTGAGTCTCTTCAGTGGCTGTTTGCATAACCCATGGATTAACAAGCAAACAGACTCTGAGAGAGTTGCCACAGCTTTTTACATGTGTTTAGTTGCTCTTTCCCATTCCTTTCTTTGCCTGCTTTGGTATGGAGCTCTCCCTCACACACGCTCAGCTGAGCTCTATTTATGGGTTCCTACAAGTTCCTGTCACTGTGGATTGGAGCATGCCCTGTGACCAAAACCCAGCTGGCATGCTGCTGTAGGCATCTCTTGGAGCTAGTTAAAGGCATGTATGCCAGGCCCTAATGGGAAGGGGAAAAGAATGGCTTTCTGGTATTTGCACAGAGTTGCAAACTGTAAACACAGACTCATGACTGCAAACAGATCTGTATTGCTGGCTTCATCATGACTTCACTGTTGTTGTCCTGGCTGTTTGCTAAAGCTGTTCCTTAATCCTTTTCCAGGCTTTTACAAAGTCTGTTTCCACCCAAACTTAGCGGGCACAAAGATTTTGGCTGGACTCCAGGATGGGTTTTGGTTTCTTCTTTCTTTACCAGTCATTGCTTTCTGCCTTGGAGTAGGTTTGCTTCAGGTCTCTGTAAATGGGACTGTAACTACAAGGGGGCTCTTGGGGGGTCATGAGTACAAAATCTGTGCTCTTGTGAGCCTTGTACATCCAAATAGCAGCAAGAGCTGCTGCACAAATGCTGTAGCTGTGGATCTCTGCTGGTGTTAGCAGTGGCATTGGGAATGTTAATCCTGCTGTGGCCCCGGTATGCGCTGCTGTTGGGTCAGCTAACCCAGCTCTGCATGGCAGTGTCATGGTGAGGGAACTTGCTGACCAGTGCTAATGTGGTGCATGGCTGGAACACAGATATTCTTTTTTTTTTTAGAAGAAGAATAAACCTGCTTGCATATGTCAGGTTTGGCTTTGTTAAAATCTGCCAACAGCTTGAGCTTTAAACCCAGTGCTGTCAAGGTTTGCAGGACCTGTACTGAAGAACTGCAGGAAAGTGATCATAGAATCCTACAATGTCAGGTAGGAAGGCACCTCGAGGATTATCTGATGCAACCTTTCTGGTAATAGTATATTTTAAATTAGATGGCCCAGTGCCCTGATGTGGCTGAAGTGTCTGGAATCTTGGTTCATTTGGGTTTGGTGCAGGGAGTTAATATATGGTGCGAGGGAGGGTTTTTTTCCCTCTTGGAGTTGTGTCTTCTCTGCATGTGTGGAACCTGGAGTTGCTGCCTGATGGTGGTTCAGCAAGGGACCTTCTAAAACCACTTAGCCCTGAGAATGGACAGTGGGGAAGTAAGAAAGACCTGGAATGGAGAGCAAGAAGGAAACAGTAGCCACCATCTCCTAGAACTGGGTTCAGAAACAGTCAGAAATAAGATGTCAAAGCTGGAGAATCCATATCCTCTTCTAGATCCAGCAGAGGAAGGATTCCAGTATACTGCTCTTGGGTGCCAGAGGACTTGGGACTCCCCTAAGGTTTATGTGAGTCACTCATCTTTGGCATTTGGCTGTTGAAAATGAAGAGTCTTTCAGTGGCTTTGGTGGCAAGCTGAGACCTCTCACTTGGCCAATTTTTAGCTAATTCATCCTCTTCCGTTTCCTTCCCCTGCACGCAGGTTTGTGACAGGATATCCACTCCATTCAAGGGAATGGAGGAAATAGTTGTTCAGAGTGTGGCCACTTGCCAAGGTTGCTTTGTTCTCCTTGTCACTGAAAGGACAGCTCAAGGAAACCCTGGGAGCTGAAGCTGGCATGTGCCTTGGAGTGGACTTCCTGCAGCTCTGGAAGTGAAATGCATGACATTGGAATTTTGGGGGGTTTAGTCCTGTAAATGCAAGGAAAGAGAGAACCTGGGTGGGCTACAGAGAGGATTTCAGACCCAGCCTTTCAGTGATGGGAAATGGCTGTGTCATAGCTGTACAAGTTGTGCCTTGTCAAGGTAAAAATTGGGGGTTTTTTTGATTTTTTTTTTTTTTTTTTTTTTTTTTTCAGGTGGAATTTAGAGCAAGCCACAAGTCTGATTTTTCTAGGAGAACCCAATCATGGTTAAAAGGATCATTGCCCTGCACTATTCAGCTTCTGTTCATGACACCCAAGCCCTGTCATGGTTGATTGCAGAAGAGCTTTTTGTAATAAATTCAGAGTTGTAATGATGGTGACAAGTAGTGAGTCATGGTGTCTGGGGTTTAACTCCATGGTATGACCAGAACAATGACATCCAGGGCTTTGGGGTGATGGGTTATGAGCTCTGTAGAGAGGGTGAGGTGGCTTGGTGAAGCAGATGGGCTGGTGGTATAACACCTTGCTGGCCCCAGTGTGCCTTGCAGGACAGAAGGTTTGATTTCTGTTTTTCATAGTAGACCATGTCCAGAGGACCCCTCCACTCCACACCATTCTGTGATTTATCAGTGCACATGCTGTGTTGTGGTGGGATCATTAACATCACTGCTCCAGGCTTCCCAGAAAGCTCTGGGACCTTCACAGACCTCTAATTCACTCTTGCCCACAGGAAGAGCAGGAACTATTTCAGGTCTTACCCAGTGTCTAAAGCACAAAATCCTGTTTGTATCCTATGGAAGGGGACTTGAGTGCTTTTTTTCAGCTCTCAATTTACCCAAAGGCTTCCTGAATGAACTTAGCAAACCAGCAAGGCTTTATCAGTACTGAAAAGAGCCTTGCTGTAGCTCTCTCATGTTTGGGTTGTTTCTTTTTTTGTACTGCAGAGCCTGCAGTGCCTGGTCATGGAGCAGGTCCCCCATTTGTACAGCCCTTAGCATACTCTGGAGAGCCCATCCCAACAAGTTTGTGGTCCTGCTGATGTAGCTGTGCTTGTAAAACTGTGGATATAAACCATCCTGCAAGCTATCTAAAGCAGAGACAAATATTCTTTTGTCTGGCTTCCTCATTCCAACTGTAAACTGGTCCTGTAGGGTAAACCTGGATTGATACTACTTACTCTAACTTATAGAATGTACAGTTGGGAACATTTGTTTGCTCTGGATGGTAGGAATGTCCTCTTGAAAACATTCTGTGCTGTGGTAAGTATGAACAGAGGGCTTTTCCATCCCCCCCCTCCAGGTTTCTGAAGGCCAAAGTCTTGAAACAGCTCAGAAAGGCTGCTAAAGCTGTGCTGATAAGATATGCAGCAAACGTGCTTGAGAGCTTAATGTTGGAACAGAAATGTCTAAGCTGTTTGCTTTGTCCTTAATGGTGTGAAAAATGAATTTGTCTTATTAGGAAGCCTGGGGAATGAATGGTGCCCTCAGAGTAAGAGCTGCACCAAAATGTTATTCCTGGCTGGCAGCTGAAAAGCTTGGTTCAGATTTACTGGGTAGGAGATTGGAGCTGCTCTGGATTCTGCAGAGTCCCAGTGGTTGTAGTTTTGTGGTTTTGCAGGCTCCCTCCAGCTTTCTGAGCTTGGTGCAGAGATGGGATTAGCTCTCAATGCAACAGGTTGTGTTGTTTGGAGATGTGTTACTTATTTTTTCCAGTTGATTCCTTATTTTCTTCCCCACACCACTTTGTTATTAGTCCTCTTCAGCCAACAAACCAAATTACCACCACCACTTTAGCAGCAGCACAGAGCTGCCTCCAGGAGTACCCAGGGAGCTTTTGGTGAGGCTGGGTTTGTAACACTACTGACCCAAATCAGAGCATGCTGCTGCTCTACAGCCCGTGTTTTACACCAGTCCTTCCATTAACCCAATCCAGCATGCAACCTCCAACACTGACTTTGTGATCTGAAGTGCAGCTGAAATTCACACCATGAGCCCAAGGACTGGAGACTGTCCCCTGAGGTGACCAGAATGCACAAAAAAGAAAACATGAGCCAGTTGTATTACCTGTAACAGGCACAGCTGGGCCTCCTGCACTGACACCTGCATCTTTTCCAGCATGTGTTGCTCATCCAAACCAGGGGGAGGGCAGGTGCTGTAGCCTGCCCAGCAGAGAAGCAGGTCTGCTTCTGGGGAGGGTGGATGGGTGCTGTATGCAGGACCCACCTGGCTTTGCTCTCCCCCTTGCTATTTTTTGCTTGGAATGCTTGAGTGGATGCCCCAGGCTGTGGGGCAGAGAGAAGGACACTACCCTAGGTGATCCTGCTTTGGCAGGGGGGGTTGGATTCTATCTCTGGAGATGCCTTCCAGCCTCTAATGTTCTGTGATGCTGATATTTTTTTGTGCTGTGGGGCCCTTCTCTGCACATGCTGGGGCTGCTCTGACATCAAGCCACCTGCAGAGAGCCACTTCCATGGAAAGTCACTTGGACATACTTCACCAGACTGGTGCCATGAGGACAACAATGCAGCTATTGCTCAAAAAACCTGGGTTTTTTTTAACCTTCCAGGTAAATGACATCCCTGTGCAGTGCCCCCACCCTGGACACATGCCACTGCGCATGCCTGCCCTTCTTTCAGCAGTGGTCTCTGTGCTGTGTGCTTACACACCCAGGCCTTTTATCTCCACTAAATCACAGCTTCCTTCAGCCTTTGTGTTTTCTGTAGCACTCCCCTTATCTATATTCCTTCCCAGGGCTGGGCAGTGGGAGCAGGAGGGGCTGAGCAGGTTGTAAATGGATGTTTGCCCTGCAGTGATGCTGGATGGTTAGGACAGGAGAGGAGACTGAGAGCAAGGGGAGCACCTGTAGGACAGTTTGGCTTTTCCAAATTGCAGTTGGGATTTCTACAAGGCAATTCTCTTCTTAAAAGCCTGAGCCAGTAGGATTTGCAGCATGTTTGTACAGCACAAAGTTGCAGTTTCTCATGTGGATGTCAGCTCAATGAAAGAAGCTGAAAACTGCCTTGAAGGTCACTGCCAAGTGCCTTTGTGGTCTTGTCTCTACTCTGTCCCTGTGTCATTTACATCCATCAGAATAAGGGCAATGTGAAATTCTGGGAAGTGCTTCCAGCTGATTCCAGGCAGAGTGTGGGGACCAGGGAGCATATGCTCTTGTGTTGTCTTGTGTGCTCTGGGTACTGGGGCAGGGCTCTGCTGTCTGTGCAGCCACATGCACTCTGCTGTGCTTTTTTGGTTGTGTGGAACACTGTCTACAAAGACAGTGCAGCTGGTGTCCTGCCAAGCTCATGAAATCACTGCTTCTGATGCTTGTGGCTGCTTCCCTGATTACTTTCCCTTTCCTACAGCAAGAGCTCATCAGTGGCTTCACAGCATGGCATTATCTGCTGGTAGCCCCCAGGCTCTGGTTCAGTTTTGTACATGTATGTAGGTGTACAGGTGCCCACAGGTGTGTCCGTGTGTGTATGCTGTTGTCATCTTGTGGCTGAGCCCTCAGGAAGGACTCTGCCTTTTGTGGCTGCTTCTTGCAAGGACATCTTACTTGCTCTTTGGCCCTTTGAGTTGGAGAGTGAGCCCAGCCGGAGCTCTGCTTCCCAACAGGTTTGGTTGCTGTCTGGGGGTTTACCTTCCATGCTGAAGGGCAGCAATTCCACAACCCACACCACCTGTGCCCCATTCTGTAGTCAGAGCTGAAGGTATGGGGCATGGCACTAAGAGTTGCATCTGTTCTAGGGGGAAACCAGTGCAGCATGGGCATATCTGGATGAGGAGTGATACCTGCTGTGGTGCAAGCAACTGTGTCCTTATGGATATCCTTTGAATAACGTGCAAATAGTTGCACAGCACTCTGTTTTACTCAGTTTATTAATGCCTGACCTTTCTTTTGGTAAGGCTTTCAACAAGCCAATTTACAGTCTTGGAAGGCACCACCCAGAGCCTGGTTTCATGGCCAGCAGAGGGGGAAGGGTGGGACCTCTTCAAAGAGAAGAGGTGAAATTATTACTGTGCCCTGCATATTGATTTCAAGAACTGTGAGGCTCTGAGCCAGATGCCAGCCTGCTTTGCTGTGATCTGAGCAGAATGTGACCCCTGTCCCTCAGCAGCAGGGGTATGGGAGTGATCACGTTTCCCCAGGCAGATCTGATTTCTGGAGGCTGTCAGGACCATGTACCCTGTGCCTGGGAACACTGCTGGGAGGCATTGCAGGGGAGGCTTTGGCTGCTCCTGGTAGACACATCATCTAGTATAAACACCCACCACAGCAGCTTTGGAGACGAGTGCCAAACAGTGTGCGTTGCTTGTAGCTACCCTGCTTGCATGAATGGCTTTGCCCTCCCCTCCTTTGAAGATGACAACTCTCTGAAAACAGGAGATCAAGCATCTGGTCTCAGACAAGTGGAAAAGACACTATTTACAAATGTTTATCCTGGAAAATATTTGTAAACCTCCCCCTGGGAGCAGTGGTCTCCCTCGGACTGTGAAATACAGCTAACAGCTTGTAAGCCAAGCTAACTCAGGTTAGCATCCTTCCCACCAGCCTCTTAGTATTGACCCCACAGTGTTTATATCATTGGCTATGTGGTGCTGTGGCCACTGCTGACTTGGCACTCTCAAGGTCCCTTCCTCTAGAAGAACTGAGTGTTCTGCAAAAGATACAAATTAAATGGCTGCTCTCTGCAGCTGCTCTAAAGGTATCACAGTATCAGCAAGGTTGGAAGATACCTCAAGACTGGACCATGGCACCAAGTGCCACGTCCAAACCTGCCTTGAACACCTCCAGGGATGGTGACTCCATCACCTCCCCGGGCAGCCCATTCCAGTGGGGAATGACTCAGTGAAGAACTTTCTCCTTACCTCGAGCCTAAACTTCCCCTGGCACAGCTTGAGACTGTGTCCTCTTGTTCTGGTGCTGGTTGCCTGAGAGAAGAAAGCAACCTCCTCCTGGNCAGCTCTGTGTCTTTTGTCTCTAAACTGGCTGAGAGGAGCAGTGCAAGGTTGCATGCTGCCTTTTTGCACTGTCTCTGCTCCAGTGGCAGAGCAAGTCCTGGAGCCTGATGAACATGAGCTACCTGTGCCTTCAGTGGTGGTGGTCCCATGCCTCTCCAGTGAAGTCACACTGGGTGTTCAAGGCTCCTTGAGTTTATAGTCCTGTGCTTAAGTTGTATCCATAACTAATGCTCCTTTTCTTGCATTGTTAGGGTTAACAAATCTCCACAGTGATGCTGTTTTCTGGGCAGGGAGTAGGGTAAGGACCCTCTAGGTAGGTCAGGGAAGTTGTGGATGTCCCTTCCCTGGAGGGGTGCAAGACCAGGTGGGACAGTGCCTCTAGCAACCTGTTCTAGTGGGAGGTGTCCCTGCCTGTGGCAGAGGGACTGGAACTACATCTTCAAGGTCTCTTCTAACCCAGACTGCTCTGTGGGACTGATTTAGTTACCATGTGCCTATGCCACCAGGAAGGAGCAAACATGAGGTGGCTGCCATGCAGTTCTTTGGTACCTGGTGTTGGGAAACCTTTGGGGGTTCACCACCTTCACATCCCAGTGTCTGCATCTCATGCCAGCAGTGAGACCTGGTGCAGCTCAGCATTCCTGCCCTGTGTACCTCAGTGTCCCCAGAGGACAGGATGCAAGCACATTGGTGACATCACTGCCCTGGGTCAGGTTGCTGAAAGGGAGAGGAGCTGACAGGTGCATGGCTGGCAGCAGAGCCTGCTCCCCTCGAATAGAAACCACCCGGATCTGAAACTGGGTCAGAAGCATGACCTGAAATACTGCTGGGCTTGAGACGTTCTGGGCTGCTCTTCCTCCAGGCCCTGGCTGCTGGGGACTGTGCCTGCCTCATCGGCCAGAAATTTGCTGTTAAAGCTGAGCAGGTGCATTAGTGCTGCTTCTGGCTTGGTGTTGCCTGAGCAGAAAGTTACAGGAGTAACCTCGTTTGCAGCTGGCCTCCTCTCTGTGTGCTCATACCTTTCTAACCAGGATAGCTGCAGGTGTCTTAAGTATCAATCCTCAGCTTAAGCAATGCTGTTGCATTCGAGCTGGGTTTGTCTGTCAGCAGCAAGTCCTGCGTTCTGAAGCAAAGTACCTCCAAGGCAGCCCTGGGGCAGGTTGGAGAAAATCAGGGCTCTGTGGCAAGCAGAGCAAAGTGGCTGCAGACGTCTGAGCTGCTGGGGCTGGAGAGCAGAGTGTCTGCACGTGTCCACAGCGTGCTTTGTCTTAATGCGTTGTTTATTTGATGTCCTGTTTGTTCTGGCACAGCCTGATTGCCTGCTGAGATGGAGAACTGAATGCTGGAAATCAGCAGGAGCTGAGTCTGTCTCAGTAAGAAGTGCCTTGGGTTTGCCAGAAGCAGCTGTTCTCCCAGTGGCTGGTACAAGGCAGACAAGGATCCAGTAAGGGAGGGGGAAAACCTCTTTGGCTGTCCCCAGGGCGTGGGAGGTGACACGCTTCGGTTTGGATGTGCCTTCGGTGTCTGGGATACATGGACCAAACTCAAAGGCTTTAGGTTTCAGTTGCCCTTCAGCTACGAGACAGCGTGCTGGATGGGGTGCACAGGAAGGCTTTGGCTCTGGATTATGCTTTCCCTTCCCCTGCAGGTCCTTTGAGGCTGTCTGGTGCTTTCTGCAGTCCGCTACGCAGCCAGCACACAGGATACAGCCACGGTGGGGATGGTCGGCAGCTTGCCCCAGAGGGACTGCCCTCTGTCCCACCACATAGCAAGCCATTAATTTCCTGTTATTAGTTACAATAACACAGTGTGTGTGTTTAAAAACAACCCCACATGAGTCCTCCCTCTGAAAGAATTCAAACCTGTCATGAAATTTAGAGGAGAAATGTTTTCCCAGGCAGCCCATCCAAGGCAGCATTTTTGTTCTCATCAGCTGCTCACACTTCTGGGATAAGCAGTTGGTGCATCCAACAGCAGGGCTTTCTTGGAAGTGTGGGGGCAAGAAGTGCTGTCCTGGGGAGCACTCATCCATCGGGACCTCCTGGCAGAGGTACCTGGAGTAGAGGAAGGTTTGGGCAGCCTGGCACCAGCTTGAAGCTGTTTCAGACACAAAGAACATTGTTCTGTGTTAGCAAATAATGTGTGGTCCTGCTCCCTCCCACTGCAGCTCAGCATCTCTACTCCACAATGTTTAATTGGCAGCTGGCTCTGATCTGGGGCATGTTTGGGGTGTAGAGAATGATGGTGTAACAACTAACAGGAAGAACTGAGATTCTTTGTTAGTGTGAGCATCTAGGCTGGACAAAGAGGATTTTTCCAAGTGTCCATGCTGGTTGGCATTCCCTCTGCTGTGTTCATGCTGACAGGCTGGAGGAGCTGATCCCAGGGACATCCTGAATCTTGTGGGTACACCTAATGGGATGGATGGAGGCTTATTTGCTATCCCAAGGGTGGAGGAAGACACTCTGGGTGATGGTAATGTATCAGCTGAAGAGCTGTGGGGTGGAGATTAAAGAATTCCTTGATATTACAGTGGCTGATGGAAACCATACTGAAAAATCTCTGCCTGGGGGAGTTGCTGCATTTTATTAAATAAAAGCAGCTTCTCTTCATCCTATTGGAGTTGAGCTGCCAGGGGCAGACAGCAAACATGTTGTTGATATCACACTCACGATATAATCTTATCAGCTCCTGCCTGTGAGTTGTGACTGAGTTTAATTGACTCTTTCCCCAGGTTGTTGCTTTGGGAGAGCTCCTCTTCCCCAGCAAACGAGTTTTGCAGATGCTTACTTTGAAGGTGGGGGGGGGAAGTTAGGGATTTTCTTTGGCTACCTTTCCAGCTTCCAGCTGTTAAGTACTGGAAATGTGTTCTTCATTATGTCCAAAAGAGAAATGTTTCTTTCTTCCGATTGGTGTGGCAATAAATATTTCAAAGCATAATAAGCTGCAGACAAGTGAGTTTATCATTTATCCTCCACAGCAGCATGCAGCAGGCTGAGCTTCCTGCACTGGGGAGCCAACGACAGGCTGGGGGGTTGCTGTGCTCTTGTCTTCATACATCAGCTGTGCATAGTCACTTATTTTGGGTATAGGTTCAGCAACCAAGTGTCTGGCTCTGCAGCTTCAGGCAGCTTTGCTTTAATTAAAAAAAAAAAAAAAGGCTGCTTTGCTGCCTCTCTTTCAGCAGCCACTTTGCATCATCTTTCCAGCACTACCACTTCCACCAAACATACTGCTCCCTTCACATCTGCAGCCTATGACTCCTTTCTCCTTATCTGACCCCAGAGCAAATGAGTTCTGGAGTGAGCCCAATGAGCTAGCAATGGGGCTATTTTGGATTAGGAGGAGGGGTGAATGCCAGCTTCGTGGATTACTCCCTCTGCCAGCATTGGCTTCACTCATAGCAATGATGCTCCAGCTTGCATGCTTCCAGTGAGCTTGGCTAGACCAGTGTGGCCAGGGCAATTCCACAAATAGGAGGGCTTCAGTGCACCACAACACCACTTTGCATTTGTTCCAGCTAATCTTGGGTAAATTGCCAATGTTTGGCACAGTTTTCCTCTTTGGTCGTGAAGGTGAATGGAGTTAGAGGAGGTAAATTCGGGCATCTACAAGAGTTGTTGTGTGTAGTCTCTGCATCCAGCTGTGGCTCCTGCAGAGGTGGTGATGCTCCTGGGGACTGCAGTAGCAATGTCTAGAGGAAATTTCTAGGAAAGACAAGATGGGGAGAGAGAGGGCTGTCATTCATGTTTAGCAGCAACTTGTGGTCTAAATTGGGTTGTGTAATCAGGGTGCATCCCAGAATAAGCCCTTGGAGCAGTACAGCAGTGGCTGATGTTTAGATGTTAATTTGTGGTGTGAGAGGAGTGGGGGGAAAAAAGGCTGATTGCAATTCAAAACAGTGTAAGCCTCAACTGGGAGATGATAAAGGATAGAGCCTGGAACATGAAATGAAAGCATTTCTCAGATGGGGAATGGATGTCTCAGATGTTCTAGACCTTGACTTCACATGTAGGAAGTGTGTTAAAATCTGTTTTGCCCACAAAGACTGAAGCATCTTTTTTACCCTTTAAAATAATGTTTAAGAATATTTTTAAAGAAGAATTAAAATACTAATAGAAGCAGGAGGGCACAAGCCAAACATTAAGAAAAAACCCTTGAGGATAAAATGAGTTTGTGAGCAATTTGGTCTTGAACTCTGTGGGAATTGAGCTCGATCTGCAAAGTCTTCCCGGATATCCCTACATCATTTGGAGACTAAAAATAACACAAAACTCAAATAGCCTGGATGACCTCGAAACTGCTTTGTGAGAGATTTGCAGTGTAGCTGGAGTAGGTGAACACCCTGCAGCACATCTTGGTTTTGGAAATCCCTGATGAGGCAGTTGGGGGATTGCTAATTGGTTACTGGTCTTCGTTAGCATCAGGCTTTGATGGATAGGGCTCCTGAGTCTGCTTCTGCAATGAGCAAATAGCGATGGGGGACAGTGGCCCCTTTTGGAAACCTGGAGTCGAAAGGCTCCAATTAAGCCTGTCCCAGGGAGGCTGTTTCGCAGGAGCTGTGCTGGCAAGGAGCCCGCCGCAGTGATTGACTCTGGGGCTCTGCTGCTGTGCGAGCTCTCAGCGCTGACCCGCGGGGCCGAGCGGCTCAGCCGAGCAGATGCAAGCCTATGCAAAAAGGTACTTACAGCAGGGGTCTGGTTTGGAACAAAGTAGCTAATTTCCTTTCGCCATAGACAAGCCTTATCTTGGAAGATTACGTTCGTCTCGGATGGAGCCTCTGGTGTCATAACCGTGCTCTTCCTGGGCAGATAGAGGCTTGCGCAAAACTCCCATAGCACAGCCTGGACTCTGCTTTGGCTGTGACTCATGAGCCCTGCTCTGTGTAGGAGGTGCTGGGACCCAGGGACTTTGGGACTTCCTGGGTTGTGGGTTTGGTTTTGTTTTCTTTTAATCTGGCAGAATAAAAGAGGTGCAGGGCTTATGGTCCTGCACATTGAGTGGGGCAACTCAGGTGCTTTTGAAGACCTCTGATCGGTGCGTAACTGCTGCTGCGGGTCTGTGAGCACCTCCAGCTGTGGGTGTGTGCACCCTGCTGTGCTATCAAGGGAGAGGGCTGCCTGGGATCCATCCTTCTGGTCTGACAAGCATGGAGATTTCTCCCATCAGTCGTGAACATTTGTTGTCCACAGAAAAGGTCTTCTCTGGGACACTGTATCCTCAGCCAGAGAGAGAAAGTTTTTTCCCTTTAGTTTCTTGGAAACATTTTTTCAGTGCACTCCCAAATACCACTGCAGGAGTCAACTGCTACATGGTTGGCGTCCTAGAAGGGTTACACCATGAATTGCAGATGGCCTGCTTAACTACTCCATCAGACTCAAGAGCAGATTATGTTTTATGGTCTGTAGCTGAGATGAGTTTTCCTTTTCTCCTCCTGTGAACCCAGTGGCTGCTGCCCAGCTTGAGATTAGTGATGGCCTGCAGATAGATCTGTCTGGTTTGATCAGTGCTTCACCAAGCTGTGCTCAAGGCACTTGGGGAATTTTATGACAGGATGAGATCCTCTCATCATCAGCCAGGGGAGATTGCTTCTCCTCATCTTTACATGCAGAACCCCATCCTGCACGTGTGCTAGGTAGCTAAGTTGACAAAGTTTGGGCTGGTGTGTATATATACTACTTTTCTTTTCAGCTCATTGATATTGTTCTGTCATGTTAACTGTTCTTTTTGAAGCTGGAAGCAGGAAGAGACTAGAGATAAGATGACAATAAAAGGCTGTAGGGAACTCTGCAAGCATAGATAATGCACTTCAGAGAGTACAAGCTAACTGGCAGACTGGAAAGTTCAAGGAAATCCAAACTTCTTGCTAGTCAGGAGGCTTGGTTTTCTCACCAACTGCTCTGCAAGGCCACCTTGACTTGTTATGTATCTGAAACAGCTTCTGATTTAACCTGGGCTACCCATTAGATTCAAGTTTACTTTCAGAGCTCAATAACATCATGTATGTTACTTCATTTAATTGATTTTTGTTTTGTTTAAGTCATAGTCCATTTAAGTTTGGTTTTTTTCTGTTCTACCTGGCCTAAATCACAAGATCTCTCACGTACCCTCCTCAGCTTTTCCTGCACTGCATTCTTGTTTCACAAATCTATCTTGTGATGTCTGACAGCTCTACAGAGAGGAGAAACTCATCACACTCCATTTAGCCTTGATTTTCCACCCTTCCACCCCAGCTTGTTGGGAAATTGGCATTCTATCCTTTAGTGATGTGTTAACCCAATGGAGAGGTCTCCTCCCTGTCTGCATTGCAGGCTTGTTTCTCGAACTGCCTGGATTGGGAAGGTGTTGAAGGCAGAGTGATGACAAGGAGATACAATGGCCTACAGGAACTGGTTGCAGGGTCACGCTGACTGCAAGGTGTTTAAGACATCTTCAAACCAAAATCCTTTCTTCAAGGATAGCTTTGAAAACTACCAAGCACTACATCTCATAGAAGCTTGGGAGAGGTCTTGGGCTATCTATTGTCTGCTCAATTTGGACCCAAACTGGGAACCATCAGACTCTGCTTTCTGACTGTACCAATTTCTTTGCTTGGTTTGAAATGCCTTTAAGAGTCCCATGTTCATAGACACTTCATCTTAGTTGCAGTGGTATTTTCCACAGAAGGTGTTTGGTCAACTTGGACCTCAGCAGTATGATGTAGGTGCCACATGATGTGGCACACAGTGGTTTATTTCAGCTCATCACCAGTGGCCCACACTGTTTCCACCCAAAACTCATGTGAAAACTGATGGTCATGCTGTGCTGCCGCTGCTTTTGAATTGTGAAGCAGAAGAAATGAAGTGGTATGAAAGGTCAGAGCAGATTTGTTAGTGAGGGGCTGCTTGGAGGAAGCAGAGGAATTTTGGCCCAGTCTGTGCTGAAATTCCTGCATGGTTGTGTGGGAGCCCTTGGCTCGAGGGAGGCAGCTCCGCTCGCAAATCCATTAGGGCTTCATCTTGACTTTATTTATAAGGACACTTTGCATCTTGCAGACTGTGTTGTGCCAAATTGCTGGTGGTTTGCAAGAGCAGGAATTGGAGGATTCCTATGCAGAAGAACCTCTCTACTCTCCCCAGCTTCCTCCCAGGAAGCATCATGGAGAACAAACTGCATCATAGGCAGAACCAGGAGGACTCAAGTCCACCAGAGGCATGCAACTGGTGGACCTGCTCTTTCTCACAGCTGTGCCCATACATCTGGGTCTGGAATGTGCCATGTTTTAATGACTTGCTTTTGCTGTGATTGCTGCCAAAGTCACGGATTCCTTCTATATATTTTAAAAGCAAACAATCCGTGGTTGTGGAGGCTTTATTCTCTACATCTCAGCAGACGTGCAGCTGGGTGAACCGTTAACCACATTAACCGAGAGCTGTTAAATTGTACTTGGAGGAAACAGAAATGATGAGGAGCAACACTGAGCTCTGACTGGCAAGCTCATGGTGAAACGTTCTTCCGGTGATGTTGGCCTTGGCTGGCAGAGGGATGAATGTGGTTTCTTAATGAGATTCTTTCTTTCCTTGTGCTCAAGGTCATAGTTTCTAGCCTGTTTAGACTGTGTGTGTTGATAAACAGGGCGTACCAGGCAGGAACATCGTTAATCAAAGCATTACAGCTCTTGATTTCAAGCCCATTCTCTTTCTGTCCCAGGAGCGGATGCCCAGGAAGGACTTACAGATTGTATCTACAGCTGCTGGGGCAGTTTGGCAGTAGGTAGGGGCTGGGCTGGACCGGACTCTCCTTCCAGCTGTAATAGTGCTTGCTGGTTGATTGCTGGGGAGAAAGAGGGATAGATTTTTCTCCACAGCTGGACCTTCTTCTCTCTGCACAGCAGGATAGGTGGGTTTTTTAGTGATGTGGGGAGTGGTGGTGCCAATAAACTGACATCCCCTCCTTCATACGTGTGTATTGTCTGTTGTTCAAGTCTTCCTTCACAAAGCAACCAGTTAATGGTCTTGAAATCTCAGTATAAGATTATTCCTTGAACCAAGGCAGCGTTGGGTGAGCTACTTCTTGAAAGAAGTCATCCACATGAATGGGAGCATTGGAACCAGATGTGTGTAGAGCAAAGTAGACTTAAAAGGTTTATTTGCAGAGCAGTGCCATGCTGGAGCTCACTTTGAGATGCTGAGCCCTTCATCCTAGGGACTGGCCAAGTCTTTCCAGGTCAGAGGTGTGCCTGATGTCTAAATTTGCCACAGTGGGACACTCCAAGGAGATTTATTTTCCCATTAGCCTCCTGAAATCTTTCTGACATTACAGAGTCAACTCTCAACCACTGGTTACTAATTAAAAAAAAAAAAAAATTGCTCTTCCTGTGTGTGAACTGTCAGCTTCTTGAAGAGCCTACTGCTTCTTGCTGTCTCCTAGCTGCTGTCAGATGATGTCCCTCAAGTCATGCTTTTTGTTAGCAATTTCAGATTTAGGAAACAAGCACACCAGTTGGTGTTAGCAAGCAGAACCTTCCCAGTTTCTCTATAGAAAAGCACACTCTTTTTTCTATATGTTTTGGCATGGCTAGAGGTTTTGCTGGTATAGTTTATGGTATAGTGGTACTAAAATGAAAATTGTAATAAAATAAGCAGCAGATTCCTGTGAGTTCAAAGGAAGAGAATCAAGGCACTGGAGCCAAGGGCCTTTGAACATCAGCCCCAAGAACAACGTGAAACATCATCGTGTTGGTCCCTGGGTTTATGTAGCTGTCTGGATTTGAGTCACTTCCAGTTAAATTCCCCTGCAATACCACCTCTTCCTGGGGCATCTGCTCATTGCTCAACCTGCCTACATGAAGCTGCTTGCAGGGAGCTGACCTCTTTGTTTCTGTACATCAGACAGCATGGCACGAGCACATGTTTGTTCAGTGGGGGCCTGCACCTTCTGCCCCCATGAGCCCAGGGATGGATGGCCACTTCCTATTTCTCTTCTATTTTTCTTCTTGGAGCCACTCTTTTCCTTACTGCTTCTTTCAAGTAATACTATATTTTACTGGGAGAGGGACCTTGGTATGAGCTGCTGCTAATCTTGCCAGTGACTAAATATGACACAGGTATTTTTCCAGAATACCTGACTCCCCAAAAAAAAAAACCAACATTCCTCGAGGCTTCCTAGAGTGTTTAACAAGGACAATTGACACCTCAAGGTAAATACTCTGAGGATCTGAAATCCTGTATATAGTCACTGTGGCTTTAGTTTTAAGGGTATCTTTACAACCACCACTGTGCTGGGTTTTCCACTGGTGTTTGCTAGAGGATTACAGCAGCTGGGTTGCAGCTCTTGTGGTTGGGGCACTTGCTCCTCCCCATGGTCTGTGGCTTTGACTTGCCCCCACTCTATGGGCTGATGTTTGTCCCCCTTTATGGGGTCCCCAAGGCTGTCTGCATTGTGGTGCCAAGAGAGTCCCCTTAGCCCCTCCCTGAGAGTGTGCTAGTTCAGGTTAGGGCTAAAAGACAAATATTTAAGTCTTGCCTCTAAGGGATTACTTTTACACTTCTCCCAGCAACTTAGAAAGTGCAAAGGTTGTCTCAGCCAAGTGCAGGGTGTCTCCTAATGTGCAGTGAAAGTCTAGTGTGAGTGAAGTCCTTATCTGTAAGTGACTGAAGCCTCATCCTGAGGAATTCCAGCCATTCCCTCTGTCCTGACTGCTCTTTGCTCTGCTCAGATGTCTCTGGTTACCTATACCCAAACTGGGCATGTGTGGCTCCAGTAAGTGATGCTTAGGTGGCGGCTGGGCAAACACAGCAAGGGCTGATGCTGGATTGATTCAGAAGGGACCCCACTTGCTGGGATTTAAGCCACAGCTCATGTTTGAGCATGTACAGCTTGTTAAGTCTTCAATTCAACATGTGCAGGCTCCTTGAGCTGCAAGTGATGGCACCACTCTTGCCCTGCCTTGTGCCAAGTGCCACAGATTTGGTCCCCCAAGGACTTTTTGGCAGGAGGAGTGTATGGCATTGGCTGGAGAGGGACAGCTCACACAGGAGGATGCTGTGAAGGTAAAGCAGTGCTGTGTGTGAAACTGGTGAACGAGCCAAATCCTTCTCAGAAGTGGTATTTAAAGAGGAAAAAAAAATCCTTTGTGGAAAATGCTCTATCAGCTGTTCACCTAAGCCAAGCCACTTAGAAAGGGAACAGGCACTGCTTAGAAAATAGCATCATGAACTGTTGGGTTGCTGGTGCTGTTTGTCGTGGCTCTGAGCAGGCTGCATGCTGGTAGTTCCAAATCTGTGGTTTCCAGGAAAGCATTTTCTTTGATCTCTCTTAATAAAACTCTTGTGAGAAAAATCTGAAAACAGATTGGTACAAAACTCAGTCCCTTCCCTGTCCCCACCAGGCTCAGTGCTTGTGTCTCTCCTCAGCTCTGTGGAGATGTTTGAGTTCTTACAGCTTTGTAGCTCTGTCTTTTCCTGTTGGGCTTGGGTCTAAGCAGGGCTGTGGGTCTCCTGTGCATATCCTGGGCCAGGTAGAGGCTGCTGTCACCTCCTGGAACAACAGGGCATTCATGGCACTGCTGTCCCCAGGACTCTGCCTCATCCCAGGTTTTCTGGGGGGAGATAAGACCTGACCTACCTACTGGGGCAGACGCTCTGAAAGGAGTGGGGCACCTAGAAGAGTTTCTGAACATGGATGTGATGAGTTGCACCAGACTCTGCAGACTGAAAGAGAATGGATGGGTGGTTGTAAAACACAGCTGTCAAAACCTTAGGATATAAGCATAGGGAACTGACTTGTTCAGAGCCTTGTAGCCCTGCATCAATGATTTGGAAAAATGTTTTATGGAGTGAGGACACCAAAAGGGTTGTCAAGCCTTGGAAGAGCCTGCCCAGGGCAGTGGTGGAGTCCCAGCCCTGGAGGGATTTAAAAGCTGTGTAGATGTGATGCTGAGGGACATAGTTTAGTGGTGGGCTTGGCTGTGCTGAATGAGCAGTTGGACTTGATCTTAAAGGTGTCTTCCAACCGAAATGATTCTATACCAATGAGACAGGAGGTGCTGTGAGCCAAGGAGGGAAATGGGGGCAGTGTATTTTGGTACATTCCCACCCTGCTGACTTCTGTGCTTTTATTCTGTAGTGTGGGGTTTGTTTGGTCTCAGGGACTTGAGTATTGTATAAAAAATGGGAGAATAAAAAGCTCTGCCTGCTTGGAGGGGAAGCACCTGTTTTTTTTTTTTTTCTTGCTGCCTGGAAGGGTTGAATTAGTTCTTGTGTGGTTGGAAAGAAAAGGCAGGCACCTACTTACCAGCAGCTAAATGTGAGGTTTAATAAAGGATTCTGATGTATGGGCTGGGAAGAAATAAATGGGCTGTAGGACAGCAAAGGCTCAGCAGGGGACAGTCAGGCTGTTAATGAGTAAATCCACCGCTTCAATGAGGATAAATGATTACAGGCAAAAGACGCAAAAGGGGCAGATCACTGACCTAGAGAAACTCAAAGCAAGTGGGAAGCTCCCTGGCTTTCCAAGGCTCTTTTACCTTTCACATACTTGTGGGGATAAAAGGTCCCTGAGAAGGCTTTATAAGCTTTAGCCTCGCTGCTGCTGGGAGGAGCAGATGTGGTGCCGGCGCTGATGGGCAGTGCCAGACCTGAGGAGTGGTTGCTGTGCCCATGGTAGCTGGCCAGCCTGTTGCCTGAATGCTGGACTGTGCTCCTAGGGGCTGTCCCACCAACCAAGTGGTGAAGGGCCTTGAACACAAACCTTAGGAGGAACAGCTGGGGGAAGTGGGATTGCTTTTCAGAAGAGGGATGAGGGAAGACCTCACTGCTCTCTGCAACTACCTCAAAGGCGGTTGGAGAAAGCCAGAGGTCAGTTTCTTCTCACATGCAAGAAGTGACAGGACAAGAGGAAGCAGGCTCAAGCAAGGTTCAGACTGGATATTAGGAAAAATTTCTTCACAGGGATTGGAGCAGGCTGCCCATGGAGGTGGTGGAGTCCCCAGCCATGGAAGTGTTTTAAAGAGATGTAGATGCAGTTCTGGGGGAATGTGGTTAAGTGGTAGTGTTTTAGCACTAGTGGAATTGTGAGCTCCAGGCAAATGTTTGGATTTGGTAGTCTCAAAGGTCTCTTCCAGCCTTTGGGCTTGCCACATATCCAAGAGGCCTCCTATGCCCCCAAAGAGTGGCATTTATTGCCTGTGCTCCATGCTGTTGAGTCGCACCTGCTCGCCTGCTCCAGCTGATCCTTCCAGGAAATCTCAAGCAGGAATACAGCAGTGCTGGTAATGCTATCCACACACACTCCATGGGGGGATGCAGAGCACTTAGAAAGAGATGAACTGCTTTGTTTTCACATGGTGCTATTTTAATAAGTCAGCACCAAAGTCATAAATCTGTCCTGCAGAGAATTAGTGGCTCACTGTATAAACTTCTCCTGCACATGCTGGGGCCAGGAGCAGAGCTGTGCATAGCTCCCAGCCAACATAACCTGCTCCTACCTTGTTATCAGAGGACCAAAAAAGGGCCTCTCGTGCTGGTTGTCAAAATCTAGTTGCCAATATGACAATGATGTGAAGATTTATTTTGCTTTTTAAAGGTTACTGTATGGATTTGTGGCACCTTGGAGGAATATTGGTGAGGCTTCATCAAAAATCTCTCACCAAGGGATGTGGCTGCATCCAGCTTGCTGTCTCGTTTCCATATGTGCCTCCTGGAAACACACCTCCTCCTTTTCATACGTGCCTCCATGTGAGCTGGAAAACTGAAACTAGTGTCTGGAGGGAGGAGGGGACAGAGGAGAAATGTGCAAGTTTGTCATCACAGGCTGCTTGCTCAGGAGGATGCAGAGAATGTGCTGCTCCAAAAGCAGCTGAGTTTCTCTGAATTGTGGATTTACTCTTCAAATCCTTGTACTGTCACTCTGGGGAGCAATCAAATATAAACTGATACTTTCCTGGAGTTTTGGTGCTGGATAAAGATGCCCACCACCCAAACACACAAAGGGATGGAGCGGGTGGGAGGTGAAGGAAACACTTCCATCTTCATCATCCTCTCCTGGCTCTGGGACTTGCTCTGTCCTTCCAGACACTGAGGCAGCTGTAAGTGATTGTTACTAAGGGAACATTCAAAACCACTAACAGCAACACCAGCTAGATGTAGGGATGTTACTATTTTCAAAGAAAGTTGGTTGCTAATTAAAATACTCTAGTCAGAATTTCCTGGCTGAAAACTCATTTCATGAAATCCCAGGCATTGGTCAAAGGCTGAGGTGTACCTGGCATGCTTTCAGAGGTGCTGAGAGCAAGGGATCAAGTGTGTTCATCAGATCTGGCGCTTCACCTCCTCCTTCCATGGAGAAAGAGGGGGAAAAAGTGGCAAAGAGACTGGGAGCATAGAGAGTTTTGTTCATCTGACTGATAATGGGTGCTAAATAAAGGCTTGGAAAAACCACGACCGTTTCTCTTGCAATATTGGTTGGGCAGAACTGTACTGAAGCTAAACATGGAATGGCTTTTCTGCCAGCTTTATTTTTAGAGCTACTGTTCCATCTTTGTATCTCTGATTTTTCTCAGCCTTTGCACTTGAAGCAGGCAATCTGCCTTGATTTTTTCCGGCAGGCTCTGATACACTGCTAGATAAGGATGTTGGATGGAGGGCCCAGGGGGCTTGCCAGACTTGACAAAAATCCATCTGAACGCCAGGGTGCAGGTCCTGTTCCAGGGCTGAGTTCAGTGTGGACAGACTCCTGAATATTTGCTGTGCTCCTTGTAGGAGTGTCTCTAACCCTTCTGTGCTGGAGAGGAGTGTGTGTGCATCTCTGGCTGGCTGCTTTGTGTCCCAAAACTCCCGACACAACTGCAATGAAATTGGGCAGCAGCCTAACAGTGCACAGCACTGCTGACAATGGGCTCGAGCGTGGAGCAGAGGAATCATGTCTGGATTTGAGAGCAGGACAGGAATATCCAAACTGAGCTTCAGTTGAGATGCTGCAGCTGATCCAGCAATACCCAGTAACAGGCTGGAAGTTCTTGTTCTTTTCTGTGAAAAGCAGCAATAAAAGATAGAAAGTCAATATGTTAGCCCTGTCTTGGGTATTTAACCCTGGCAGTAAGGGTGGAACCAGTCTTTCAGGGAGTTCCCAGCAAGCATGGCCAAAGTTCTTCCCAGTGCCCTGTGTGTGTACACGCACAAACCCTCATCTCCCATGACTTAAATGTCCTAAACTTGGCTACATCATCATCTGTCAGCTAGCAAGGGTTCATATGGGTCGTGAGCCTGTGTGTTGTCTGACCCTGCCACTCCCCAGTGCCAGAGCTTGCAACCAGCAGCACCAGCTTTTTTTTTTTTATTCCTGTTCTCATCTTGCAAAGCACTGAGCCCCAGGTTTGGATTCTTAGGAAGTTTCAGCGCACATGCAGAAACTGATTGTCACCAGCTGCCAGTCCAACTGGATTATAACCCACCCTGCCCAGAGGCAGGGCACTTCTGAGAGCTGGAAGCATGCAAGCAGTTTGGACTCAAGGACATTTAATTAGGAACATTTGTTTCCAGTATGAAACTGGACAGTGAAGAGGACAGACACAAGCACCCCTAAGTCTATGAGAGTTGCTGACTATAAACTTGTAGCTGCCCATGCAAAAAGATGAAGGCAGGAGACAGGGATGTGCCTCACATTTCTGATTTTGTTTGTTGTTGCTCTTCATTCCAAACAGAGGCAGTGCAGGTACACTGGAGTCACAGTGAATTTTGTCCAGCTAAAGGCAGGTTCCAGCAGGAACATGAATTTATTCCTTGTAGACTACAGCTGAAGGAGAATTTACAGTGGAAGGAAGGTGTAACTTCACTGGCTGATACTCAGCCCTGTCCCCATACAAAGAGGCAGATGTTAAGCTGTGAGAACTGGTCCTACAGAGAAGGCAGCTGCCTGAGCTGAAGCCTCTTGTGCTTCACTAACAAGTAACAGCCCTGCTGAGAGTCAGTGGGCAGAAAATGCTGCTCCTCCAAAGAAAACTCAGTCTCGTGTGCCTCAGCAACACCTTGGTTGCAGGGGGGAATTAAAGCAGCATTTAAGTCTGATTTTCCTCAGTTTTTACCAGCTTGAAAGGATTTTTGTCTCTCCTGTGAATGGTCTTGCAAGCCTTTTGGCAAAGAACTATCTTGGGTGACCACCATGATTTCTTCAATCTGAGTGGCACCAACCCTTACCAGTGCAAACCCTGAGCAGGACAAAACCTATCCTCCTGCCTGTTCCCAACTGGAGAATGGCCTCTGGACCCCTGTACTTCAGGATCACACAGATTTCCCAGCTGAGTCTTGTTCACTGCTCCCCAAGCATCCCTCACAAGCCTCATTTCCCTATACCCAAGTGTAGGTTCTGGTGCTCACAGCCTCTGGTGGGAACCAGAGAAATACTTGATAAGTAAAGCAGAGACTGCCCCAGAGCCAGAGAAGCATCCAGCAAAAGCATAAAGAAGTTTTTATCTGTAGGTCCTGCTGAGGAGGAGACTGAGCTGGTGACAGTCTGTAGGGCTGCACCCATCCTTATTCCATACCCACACCAGAGTGCTCAGACCCCTTCATCTGAAGGACCATAACAAGGGTCATGCTTTATGGTCGACTTGGTAGATTTAAATGCTTTTTTCCTTGTCTCTTTTTTTCCCCTTTGGACTGTCAGGGCTATTTTTGAGGCATGTTGTTATTAATACTTGTGCTCTGGCTCAGCAATGTGTGTGGCCAGGGCACAGTGAGGTGCAGGCTGCTGTTCTGGCTCTCCTGCAGCTGGGTATGGCTGGGATGGGCATGGAGCCATCGTTTTCCTGCCCTTGTACAAGTGCCCCTCTGGATACCTGTAGTCTTGAGGGGATGTGTGCTCAGGCAGCACCAGCTTTGTATGAGGAGGGACTTCTGAGCTATAAATCTCTGCTTTTCAAGCATTAAACTCCCTTTTGGGTTTTTTTTTTGACGTTAGGAATTTTCCCTGATAAGAGAACTTTATTTGCCTTTAAATATCACTTTGTGACAGGATGATGGAGTGGGGATTCTTGGAGCTAGCCTGTGCCAGCCGGGGAAGGGAAATTCTGCTGGGGCTTTTGTTTCTCTCTAGCACTGACATTTCAGCTCTTTAAAGAGTGGGTTTATTTTACTCTTGGCAGGAGTGTGTGTGCACACATCAGTGTCCAGACAAATGGGAGCAGCCCTGCGTTGGCACTGTGCTGAAGCCAAGTGGGTCTCTTGCTCTTCCCCTCCCTGTGGCACCTGAGGAAGAGGAGCTGTGCTGGAGCTTTTCTGCTTTAAAACATAACATTGCATGACTGAAGCAGACCTGCAGTGCTGAGAGCCTTAAAAAAAAAGAAAAAGAAGGCTTTTGTGATCTATTGTGCAAGGTGCAGTCAGGTGTTCCCAGGATGTCATCTTTTACCCCTCAACAGCCAAGTTCCCTAGAAGAGCTTCATAGCTGTGCTATGGCACTGTCTGCTCAGGTCAAGGCCGTGTGTAAGTGTTGCCCAGCACACTCTTCTGGGCGCTGCCCATAGCCACAAAGTCTGTGTTTTGTTTGCATTCAGACTGGTGAGAGCTGAGCTCCCTAAGCTGGCTCTGAGCCCTGGTCTGGCTCTCTCCAGCAGCCGTGTCGTATCACCATCCTTTTAGATAGGGAGGATTTTGCTCCACGGGCTGCTTATGAGCAGCAGAACCTGCAAAGTACCAGTTCATTTATTCACCTTGGATCCCACTAAGCTCTCCTTGGTTTTCATGATGCCTTGAGCAGCCAACTAACTCTCTGTTCCTTTCTTTCAGCTGTTCCACGTAGCCTATGTCCTGATCAAATTTGCCAATTCCCCTCGTCCTGACCTCTGGGTGCTGGAGCGATCTACTGACTTTGGCCTCACCTATGAGCCCTGGCAGTATTTTGCCTGTAAGTATCTCAGTGTTGCAAGAGAGCTGCAGCTTAGTGCCAGGTAGTGAGGCCACAGCAAAGACAAGTCCTTGTGCAAGTGTAAGGCAAGAGTTTGGAGTTGTTTCTTTGTCATGGGGTACATGTTCTTTGTTTCTTCTGCAAGAGCTGAGACTTAGACGAGAGTGTCTGAGTGAAGTTATGGTGCTCCTCAGACCAGGAGACTAACTGTATTTTTTTAAGTATTATCTCTGGTGCCTACACAAATCTATGTGGGTGCCAAAGTTGGCACCACTGTCAGTAGTTGAACATTGCTGATCTATGTCTGGAACACGAGATTTCTTATATTCTTCTCCTTACTGTCCTGTCTTTGTCTGCCTGCCCTGTACTGGATCCAGACTGGCATATTTCAGCTTCCCCAGAAGCAAACCAATAGCTCACTTCCAAATGTCTGCTATAACAAAGGTCTGGGTGTAGTGAACAGTCCTTCTGCTCTTATCAAAGCTCTTATCATGCTCTTATCCAGAGATTGGATACAGCCTGTGCAGGACAGGCAGCCACTGTTCTGCCACTGTGCAAGGTGGGATCAGAGACAGCTGGAAAAGGTGGCTGTGGAGAGCCAGTCTGTGTGTTTGACTTCCCCACTCTGCTTAAAACCTGATCCTTGCAGAAACAGCTGCTTCTGCAAAGCTCATCTCTCAAAGGCTCTATGAGGTAGCTGGATGCTGAGGAGCTTGTTAACCACCAGTCCCTCCCAGAAGCAGCAACAGTAATTGGGAGAAAATGTAAGTTAAGAACTACAGCCAGAGCTTAAAACCTGACAAGGAGGGACTTTGGAGTGCTCAGAGGTTTTGCCCTGGGCTGCCCCTAAAGGCTCATATTTCTGACTTACCTGTCAGCCTGTGCTTTACACCAGCTGGGCTTTTCTTCTTAAGGAAGGAGCTGCAGGCATTTAACCCACTGTGTTGCCTTAGCCTGGTAGCTTCTCTCCAGTGTGGATGTTTTCCTCTCTGCTGTGGGCTGTTGGAAAATTTCTGCTGTCAAATTGCCTGATTTGCTTTTTTCTGTCCTCTGAGAATTTCCCTTCCAGCTCTGAGGGCTCTCCTGGGGCCCATTGTGGTCATGTTGTTTGCATGATCTGGGGCTGAGCAGGGGGCTTTTGCCCCTCTTGCTCATTCGTGATCTAAGTGGCAGCACTTCAGTGTCTGGAGTGCTCTTCCCACCCACAACATTAGGCTTTGTTACCAAGCTCCTCAAGAAGTAACATGCAGTGACACAGCCCAGTGGAAAATTCCCATGGAAATAAAGAGATGGCTGCTCCAAAACCTGCCAGATTCACTAGCACAAGAACTCCCTTGTGGGGGTTTAATTTTGGCATGGAGAATTCTGTAGGTGGCCTGATAAAAACACAGTTCAGTTCAGCAGCAAGGTTAAAAGCAGCCAGCAGTGCTCCAGAGGTGCCAGCAAGCCTGGCTATGGATGACACTGTCCCCACCAGCTCAGCACTGCCCTGTGAGCCCCATTCATCATGCAGGACGTGCAGTTCCTCAGGCTGCCCCTTGCTGCCCTGCCATGCTGCTGAGGTGTTTTTTGCCTTAGTTCTTCAGAAGGGAAGGAATAACTGTCCTGCATCAGTTGGTGCAGCTGGTGGCTTTCTTGGGGAGAGGGTTGGAGGGGTCCTGACAATTAGAATCCTGTATGCATCATGGTAGGGTTGCACTGTGCTTTCCTCAGCCACTACGGGAAAAGTAAAAGCCCTGAAGAGGTATTTATGGTGGTGTTGATCCACAAGAAGCATCTCAAAAGGGGATGTGAAAGATGCCCACTCCCAGCTGTCCACCCAGGCCCACAGAGCTCATGGTCTTGCTCTGCTGGGCAGTGCCATCCTGGAGGGGAAGGCAGATACAGTGCAGAGCAAGGCTCCATCTCTTTCTCCTCTCAAGGTCAGCTTCCTCAGGCTGCTCTTTCCTCAAAGCATTGCTGTGGTTAAAGGCTGATGGGTTCCTCTGTTTTAGCTCAGAGTTCCTGGCTTCTGGCTCACACTGTTGTGTAGATTTGCAATAAGTGGAGGAGATTTTTGGTTTTCCTGAGTGGCTGCTCTTGCTGAGCATCCTGTCTCTGTGCCCAGCCGTGGCAGTGCTCTGGAAATCAATCATCTTGAGCCAGTGGTGACAGGCTCCTCGCCTGGGGCTTCAGAATGAATTGCCTTTAAAAAAGCACCTGGTGAAACAAAGCTTGGCAGCCAGAGACCTGATGTTAAATGTTTCCACACCATCTTCCTGTAGATGCATCTGAGCTCCTGCTGTTGCCAAAACAGTGTTCTGTGGAGCGAGGCCACGTTGCTGGAGACGAGGTGTGGGTGGGTGCAAGCCAGAGGTGAAGGCAGGGGAGGCAGAGTCTCTCTGTGCTTCCCCCTTCCTGTTCCTCCTGCCTGGCTTAGTCTCCCAGCACAACACATTGCAACAGATTTTGGAGGATTAATCCCATAAATTAAGTTAACATTTCCCCATCAGCTCCCTGTCTGAGCTGAGCAGCACTGGCAGGTCAGCAGGTTGTGTTGGCTGCCTGTTTTTCCTCCTCCTCCCTGTGGTAACACTCTCAGAAGCAACATGTGCTTTGGCACATGGAGTTGAGAGCTCCTGGCACAGGTGAAATGGGAGTGAGAAGGAGCAGCAGCCTTTGTCCCAACCTCTTCCCTCGGGGAACAACCCCAGGAAGTGATCTGAGAGTGGCACTGTGTCAGTTTTTGCATGGCTAACTGTGGGTGCTCACCACCCTGCATGATGAGGTCCTGAAGCACCCCAGCACATTTGCTGTGGTTCCGTTGTCTCTGCTAGCACAAGACTATCAGATATCCTGGGGACTAGGATGCTGGACTTGCAGGAGCAGCCATGCAGGGAAGCCAGGACATTCCTACAGCTGTAGGGACAGTCTTGGCATGCAGCGTCCCCATTGTAGTTTGGAGGGCCAGCAGTGTGACTGCCTGGTGGTGCCTGTCTCCTGGCTTTAGCCAGCCTTGCATTGCCACTTAGTGGCAGGAGCCTTTGATTGCTGTCCCCAAGGGATGGTTCTGGCGTCTATCTTTTGTAGTGCTGGCTTAAAAGTGATTACAGAATTCAGAGTAAGGTGAGAGAAGGAGACATCCTGCTCTGCCTCTCCCAAACACTGCAGGTCCCTTCCCCATGTCCACCCTGCCTGGTGTGAGATGTCACAGCAGTGGCGGTGGCTGGTGGCTGCTTCCTTTGTGTAGTTCTGTGCTGGCTTGTTCTTCAGAACTTATCCAAGCACTTAAGGACCATGTGAAGATGATGATACAAGCTCCTATGTCAGAAGCAGACCTCTAGCAGCAAACAGCCCTTCCTCAGCTCTTCTGAAGCAGCGTAGCTATTCCAGTGGCAGCAAGGCAACACGTTCAGACCATGGTTAGAGCCCAGGCTGCTTAAACTGTGAGCTTAATGGTAAATAAGGGGATAGGTTTCCCTAGAGGTGATTTCAGTAGGTGCAATGGACATTATAATTTTCCTCATTTACTGCAGTCAGGTGACTGGGGGGAGGTGGGGGTGGTTCTGACCATGCCTATTACTCCCACGCTGACCCTGTCCCTTAGTGGAGTATGTGTGTTAGCAGTGGCAGAGCTAATGACGCGAAACAGCCTGTACACAGTGAATGCTTAACAAAGAGCATGCACCCTTCTCTCCTTTTGGCCTGCATGGGAAAATCAATACAGGGCTCTGAATGGTTCCGTTTCTTTGACTGCTCTCACTTCTGGTTGGTGAACAGCTTCCAAGAGGGACTGCATTGAGAAGTTTGGGCTGCACACCGTGGACCGCATCACCAAGGACGACCACGCCATCTGCACTACTGAGTACTCCCGGATCGTGCCTTTGGAAAATGGGGAGGTGAGCAGCTGTGCACTTCCATCCCCTGCAGCTTGCAGGCTTTCTCAATGCTCTCATTTACTGGCTCCCTCTTGACTTTTGGATGCCACTTAAACTAGTCCAAATGAGATTGGCAGGGAACTGATCCAGTCATCTTGAAAGGAGGTAAAGATCGAGTTCAGCTGAGGGAGAGATGAATTTCCTCCCATCACACAGGATTGCTCAGATTTGTTTTCCCTCCTTGCATTCCCAGATTGTTGTCTCTCTGGTAAATGGGCGCCCAGGAGCTATGAACTTCTCCTACTCTCCTCTGCTGCGGAATTTCACCAAAGCCACCAACATCAGACTGCGCTTCCTGCAGACAAACACTCTGCTTGGGCACCTGATGGGCAAAGCTTTGAGGGACCCTACGGTGACAAGGAGGGTAAGGGAGATCTCAGTACCTGTTGCTGATGATGCAGAAGTGTTTGAGGGCTGTGTGCACCTCTAGGCAGAGGGCATCCCTGGGTGTTACCCATGGGAATTCTTTCTCTCTGTACTTGTGCTTCGCAAGCTCAAGACATCTGCAACAAATGCCACTGCTGCTGTGGCTGGAGCTGGAGGCTGCCTGGGGAGAACTTTGCTGATCACCAACAGCAGGGAACTGGGAAACAGCTCTTGGTGTCACACATGACTTTCTGGCTGTATATTGGGAGATTCAGCTTGTAGCTAATGGTCTCTGACATAGAATCACAGAGTGGTTTAGGTTGGAAGGGACCTTAAAGATTGTCTAGTTCCAACCCCCTGCCATAGGCAGGGACACCTCCCACTAGAACAGGTTGCTCAAGGCCTCATCCAGCCAAGCCTTGAACACCTCCAGGGAGAGAGCAGCTGCAACCTCCCTGGGCAACCTGTGCCAGTGTCTCACTGCCCTCACTGCAAAGAACTTCCTCCTAACATCCAGTTTCAATCTTCCCTCTTCCAGTTTAAACCCATTGCCCCTTGTCCTGTCATTGCAAGACCTTATAAATAGTCCCTCCCCAGCCCTCCTATAGGCCCCCTTCAGATACTGGAAGGCTACTACAAGGTCTCCTGGAAGCCTTTGCTTCTGCAGGCTGAAGAGTCCCAGCTCTCATAGCCTGTCCTCACAGGAGACGTGGGAGTAGGTCTTGCCATAGGCAGGTATTGCAGCCTACAAGGTCAGCTTGCCACTATAAGGGAAGTATCCCAACACATCATTTTATTGGATGAAGTTCTGCTGAATGCTGAGCAGGATTAGTCATAAAGACACTAACATCCAACTTTTTGTGTGCTCTCCAGTATTACTACAGCATCAAAGATATCAGTATCGGAGGGCGCTGTGTCTGCCACGGCCACGCCGATGTCTGCGATGCCAAAGACCCTAATGACCCCTACAGGTACATTTCAAAGTCTCAGTTCTGTGTAAAAGTGTTTCAGCTGTTGTGCTAAGAATGAAAGATATCTGTGTGAGTTGCATCCTGTCCTGAGCTCGTAATTGTGCCAACACTGTTGTTTGTGGCACTGCCCTGAGCACACATCAGAAACCAGTCTAGTCAAAGCAGCAAAAATTAAATGTTTTACTAAGGCTGTTTTTCAGCCAGATCAGCTCCATGGTCTCCTTTCCACAACTTTGCCACCTCCATAGGAGCAGAGTGCTGGAATGGGAGGGTGGCTGCTCAAAGCCAATACCATTGCTGTGCCTGGAGCTTGCTTAGCAAAGCCCAGGGCTGGTTTCTGAAATCGTTCAGGGATGTCTCTTACTTCCCATATGGCTTCTTAAGAACTGGGGCTATGCTCTGGTTAATAGGTGATCTCCCAAGAAACCAGACACTCTACTGCTCATTTCTACTCACGAGAACCGTAGATTGGCTATGTACATAGTGAAACAACTACTCTTTGCAGAATGACAGGAGCCTGCAGAACAGTTACGTTTTGGCTCATGGGACTCTTCCCATCCACCTTGGCAACCTCAAATTGAACTGCTTCAAACCATGGAAGTGTTGCTTCTTAGCCATCTGTTTGCAGCCTGTGTGTTGCCTTTATGAAAGGGATGGCTAGATTCAGCTGGACAAGGGAAGCTTTCTTTCTCATCAGGATCACGTAGAGCTTTTGGACCTCTAAAATAAAATTCCAGTGAGTCCCAGCCAAAGTTAAAGCTGCTGAGTATTAAAACAAAGAGGTGTTGGTAAACAAGTCTGCCTTGTTGTGCCAAACTCCCTGACAAAGGGAAGTTCATAAATATTTGAATGTTCAGCTCCTTGTTTCAGACTTTGGTGTTGCTGGATGCACAGTGCACCTGTGTACTGGGCAGAAAGAGTTTCATAGGGGAAGGTCATTCTCATAGACATGTCCTGACATTCCCTGGTCATATCAAAGACTCAGGGGTCTCCAGGAAGGGAGGGGAAATTGAAGGAAGAGAGATGTTTTGGAAACCCCTGTTCAGTGCCACTTCTGCTGACAGCTGTCTCTGCCTCCCGGATTTCCCCTCCTCCACTCTCAGTTGGCATCTTCACTCTTGGCCCCCAGAATGTGCTCTAATGTTGCAGCACATGTTGGTAACCAGATGTTGTATTTCACCAGAGCAGATCATACTTGCCTGGAGGAGAAAACATTTTCTACTTGGGTGCTTTGGACAGTCAGCACATAACATCTGTAAAGCCCTTTGGGATCCATCAGGACAAAGATGCTGAGTGAATAGAAGAACTTCCCATGGCACTGCTGTATCCCGTTAGCAAGGCCAGGAGCACAGAGGAGTCAGCAGAAATGTGATACTTTCAGTTGAGAAAATGAGTAACTGGTGACTGCTGCCATTCTCCAAGGCTCCAGCAGCAGCTGTGTCCAGCCTTTCTGCTGAAGTGGGCACTGCTGGGCAGTCATCCCAGCCCTCCTGCCCTGACAGTGCATGGAGCCAGCATGCTGATACCTGCCATAATGCTGCATGTCAAGAGGCATGGTAGAGGCAGCTGGGGCTTAGACACACTGTTCCTCCCTGTCGTGGCCCCCAGCTGCTAGAAACATGTCACTCTTACGAAAGTCTGGGTAGGAGGTGTGGTGTGTCCCCCTGCACGTGTCCTGCCTCTTCAGACACTGCTGTGTGATGGCAGCAGGGCAAGGAAATGCAAATCGAGGGAGATAAGGAATGTGAGTTGGCCCAGCCCTGTTAGAAACCCCGGTTATGGCTCAGCCTGTCTGGGAGGTCTCTGCTTCTCGTTTTTACTTCTCTTTTCTCCACATGCCTGTGTTTCTTGTGCCTGTTGCCCAGAAAGGCAGGATGAGCACTTTGAGAGAAGTGAGGTGAGCTAGAAATCTTGGCAAAGACTTTAGGACGTGATGGAGCACATTCGTGAGCTGACTTCCTGGCCATAAATGATAATGTTTATCCAGCTTTGGAAAGCATCTCTGAAGTGCCAAGTTAGAGAGGCTGCACATCCAGCTGTGTGAAGCTGGCAGCACCTCTGAGTGTGAGAGTTGCACAGCATGTGGGCAGATAGAGCCTCCTCAAGGGTCCTCAGCACTTTTCACGACTGTCTGTGCTTGTCCCAAGATCAAATGGGCTGAATTAAAGATAACAAAGGAAAGTTCTGCTGGTTAGAGATGAGCACCAGCAGGATCAGGCACAAACCTTTCTCTTGGCAAACCCTGTGAGCAGTGAGATAAGCATCAGCAAAGACCTGGCATGTTGGAGACAGAGAGCCCAGACAGGGATCCTGTGTTAACTTGTGCCTGCAGTTGATGTTGGCTCAGGAGAGCCCTGCAAGTGCTCTGCATGTTTGGTAAGTGCAGCTGTTTCCATGGCTCCACTGTCCCATCACAGATGCCACAAACAAGAGAGGAGATGACCAAAGAGTCCAGCTGCTGCTTCTGTGGCTGTTGCTGGAGATAACCAGCAAGGTAACAGCAGCCTGGCTGATCAGAAGCAGATCTGCCAAAAGAGATCAAGAATGCTTTCCCACTGGCAGATCCCAAATGCTAACTTGCTCTTTCTGATTTCAAAAGGGAAAGCATCACATGTGCTGGTAGGTTTGTGCCATCTGTGAGTTCTTTTGCAAGTGATTTGCCCTCAGTGTAGTCAAAAGCAGTTAGAGTAAGAGGCTTTGTTCTGCTTGATTGTGCTATTCAGATGTCCCAGCCAAATACAGATTCTGTAGTGCTTGTGTGCTCCTCAGCTCTGACACAACTGCTTGCTGGAGACCGTTCATAGTCTGTGTTATTGAGCATCAGTTCCAGTGGGAAGGCTGTGGGTTTGGGGGTTTTTTTACAGCAGGATGACCAGGAAATGTGTGCTATGGGAACACAGCCACTCCCTCTTCTTCCTTGTATATATTCAGTCAATGAAACATGTAAATATTGTAGCTGATGCACATTTGTCCATAATTCATTAGCAACATAGACTCAGCACAAGGTGCAGTAAAGCTGCTGTGATAGATGAGCTCTCTGAGAGGTCACTGCTAATTCTGGACAGCAGAGATTAAATAAATAGCTCCTTCTCCATCTGAAATGTGCATCTTGAGTCACTGAATACCATCTTTCTGCATTCTTGGAGATGAATCAGTGCTTTTCAAGCATCTGGAATGTTAAAGGGCTCGGTTGTATGGCTGGAGCCATGTCCTCCAGCCAGGGACATTGAGAGTGCTCAGCAGGTTTGTAAGTTCCTGACTCAGTGGCCATCTTTCTCCACATATACCTATGTGGTCATTTATCTTGATGTCCAGCTGCTGCCATGGGAGAAAAAACATAAAAATAGAAGTGCTGGGTGCTTGTCAGCCAGGTGAGTGGTTTCAGTATAGAGGCATGGCTGAGGCTGGCCTTTTGTTGAATCTTCCTCTTGGGTCTGCAAGACATAGGGAGAACAAAGTTCCTGGTGAATGTTTCAGGGCTCATTTCTGCCACTTAGGCTCCAGACAACTTCTCAGGACCTCAGCTTTGTGGCTGGGCTCTACCAGTCACAGCCCAGTCTGTGAATGTGGATGGGGGTGGGACATCACAAGTGCTCAAAGAGCTGCCTAGGGTCAGGTGTTCCAGGAGAAGACCACAAGCAGGGCTGGAACCTTCTGCCTCTCAATCCCTCTGGCTGAAGCAGAGATCCTGTGGATCTTGCTTGCACTCCCCTGAATTTTCAGACCATCCTGAATTTCATTTAGATGAGTTCCCTTGTCCCATGCTGCTGCCTCTGGCTGCTCACTATACATACACTTGCTGGTCCCACATCTTAAAAACACACGTAGGTGGAAACCATGAGCCTCAGCTCACTGCAGCCGTGAAAAACCGTGTCTGCACTCCCGCACCCAGAATGACTGCTCCATTTATTTCTAATCCTTTAAAATAATTACATTTATTTTTAAACACTGCTTTTGAATGGAAAAGCATTGGAGGAGGGAGAGATGGGAGTGGCAGACCAGCCTGGAGGGGAAATGAGTAATTGCACAGATAAAAGCTGGAACACGCTGTATTATCCATAAGTCAAATACAACAGAAAGCATTTGTGTTGGATGGGAATCGCCTTCTGCTAAGTGGAAGCTTTAGGGGTGATGTCAGTGATGTTAATGAATCACCGCTGCGGTCGAGGTCCTCCAGTCCGCTCTGGAGATTGCTCTCCTGGCGCCTCCGGAGCCGCCTGTTTACCCTGCACAGCCCTGCCTGAGAAGTGCAGGACCTGCATTCATGGGCAGCACGGTGCCAGCACCTGCTGGAAGATTTCATTCAGATTACACGGCCTCCTTCTCTGTCAGTACAGGTATACCTGGAGGAGGACCCCTGTGGCCCCATCCCTCTCCAGGTCAGGAAGAACTATAGAGTAATAGGGTTGCAAGGGACCTCTGGAGATCAAAGCAGGATCACTTAGGGCAGGTCACACAGGAATGCATCCAGATGGAGCTTGAAAGTCCCTAGAGAAGGAGCCTCCACAACCTCTCTGGTGAGCTTGTTCCAGTGTTCTGTCACCCTTACAGTAAAGAAGCTTTTCCTCATGTTGAGGTGGAACTTCCTCCACTCCGGTTTGTATCTGTTGCCCCTCGCCTTATCACAGGACACCACTGAAAAGAGCCTGACCCCTTCTTCTGCACCCCCACCCTTCAGATATTTGTAAACATTAATGAGATCTCCTCTCAGTCCTCTCTTCTCCAGACTAAATAGCCCCAAGTCCTTATCAGATAGATGTTCCAGTCCCTTAATCATCCTCATAGTCTCTGTTAGACACTCTCTAGTATGTCCCTGTCTGTCTTGAACTAGGCAGCACATAACTGGACACAGTACTCCAGATGTGATCCCACTAGGGCAGACTAGAGGGCGAGGAAAACCTCCCTTGACCTGCTGGACAGACTATTCTTAATGCACCCCAGAATGCCATTGACCTTCTTGGCACGTTGCTGTCCCGTGGATAACTTATTGTCCACCCTCCATGGTCCTTCTCCATGGAGATGTTAATCATTTATTCTTTTCATGCTGGCCTTCACACTGTTGGGGACATCTTCATCTCCCTGCACCGTGCTTCAGCTCCCTCTCAGCTTCAGCTCAGATTTCTACCACTGCCACCTCCAACCATCTGTATTGTCTGCAAGGCTGGATAGGTAGTGGCACACTGATTTTTCCCTAATATTCGCCTCCCTGTAAAGAAAAGAGGAATTATGGTGGAGCAGAAGGAAGGGAGAGAGTGTCACTGAAGAGCAAAGTTTGGTGCTTGATTAAAAAATAATTAATCTTAGCAGCCTCTTTTCCAGAATTTTTGGATTGCCAAATATCACTCGTTTGTGTGTCTGACCTGTGACAGTCATGCACAGCAGGATTATGCGATGGTTCCCCATGCCACCCACCCCTGTCATCACCACAGGCTTGGCTGTACCCTGTCCCTGTCCTTTGCAGGCTGCAGTGTGACTGCCAGCACAACACCTGCGGCGGGTCCTGCGATCGCTGCTGCCCTGGCTTCAACCAGTTTCCCTGGAAGCCTGCCACTGCTGACAGCGCCAACGAGTGCCAGCGTAAGTTGGAGTTGGCTTCTTCCTTCCTTTGCCAGCAGCTTTGCAAAGCAGAGAGTGACCACATGTCACCAGCCCCCTGAGGTGGCAATGCAGAGAAGTCCTTTGCTGAAATGGTGGGTTTGTGGGGTGTGGCTCTGGGTGAAGCAGAGGTCACTGGCACTGCAGAGAGGACAGTTTGCACAGTGGTTAATTGAGTGCAGTCAAGGCTCACACAGGGAGGTCCACCAGGTCTGCGTGGGGCTTTGCTTATGTTCCAGCTCCTCCTCCGTGTCCAAGGGTTCGTGCAGGCAGGTCTCATTGCTCAATGCTGTCTTGGAGATGAATTACACTTGGCCGAGTTTACACACAGGACGTCTCTATTTGTCTAGAGAAACCTTTGGTAGATGCCGACTGGAGTTCTGGCAGCAGTGGGAATGCAGAGCACAGCTCACAGCATCTCTTACAAAGGCAGGACAGCAAAGGACAATTGGGTCTAGGTCATATGGGTTTGTAAAGAGCACTCTCGCCAGGAGCTGAACTTTATAGGTCATCAGTGTCCTGGGTGGGATAAAAAAGACAAGAATATTGCCCTCTAAACCAGACTACCTGAGGCCCCCAAAGCTGGGTAATTTCTCCATACATGCCCGCACGTATTTTACTTCTGATTTTTTGCCTGCTGCATTTTTCCAGTTGCAGACTAGACTGTGAGAGGGTTGATACTTCTGTGCTTTTGAGCTGGAAGACTTCTGGGAGCTTGGGTGTTCATGTAATCATTTAGATGTATTCAAAAGTCTTTCCTCTTTAAAAAGTAACCCATCCAAACTCAGACCTGTTTAGAAGAGTTCATGTCTGGAGATCCAGCTGGTGGCTGAAGGACCTTCATGGACTAGTGACTTACCTAAGGTCTCTTTGTATTTGCAGCTTGCAATTGCAATGGCCATGCCCATGACTGCTACTATGACCCAGAGGTGGATCACCACAAAGCCAGCAAAAGTCACGAAGACAAGTTTGAAGGGGGAGGTGTTTGCATTGACTGTCAGGTAGGCCTGAAGAGCTCTCGAGGAAAAGGCTCTTGTGGATTTTTGTGTTTGTTTCATCAGCACGGAGTTAAGCCTTGCTGGCAGCTCCACCAACCCCTCTCATACATTCTCTGTTATCTCAATTAGGTCTCTCCCTGAAAGTTTAGTATCTTTGCCATATGGAGCGTGCACCAGCAATGAAAACAGCACTTGGGTTCCCAGGTGTCCCCTGAGTAGTAACATTGTCTTTCTGGTGCTTTAGGGTTAGTTCTGTTGAGGCACTGTGCATTGGGAGGCACAGGTTGGTGCTGAGCATAGGGGGAAGTCTCTGCCTAGTTTGCAGTGCTCAGGTGCTGCCATCTCTCTGTATCTCGCTCTTACCACCAAAATGCCAATCCCCTCAGTCTCTGAAGTTCCCAGTGAAGCAGGGAAAAGAGCTCTTCCATTTTCAAAGTGACTGTGAGCTGATTAGTTCAGTCAGTGGCATGAAGGTTCTAACTGTGCTTTCCTTCTGGGAGGAAACATATTCCTGCCATCCTCCTAGCACCAAGTGGTCAGGCCGTAGCAAGTGAAACAGGCTCAAGATGGTTTATGAACCTGAAACCTGTACTGTGTTTATGGGAGGGTACAGCTTGCAGGAAATGCTTTCTTTTCACATTGTTGCGTGTGGAATTCTGAGCAGATTTAGGTCTTCTGTGTGCTGACACTTCTGAGTTGCTTCATTCAGACCCTGAAGCTGATAGTAAATCCAGCAGAGGAAGGTGAACCCTGCAGGCAGAGGATCTGATGCCTCTCTAACCCACTGTCTTTCAGCATCACACCACCGGCATTAACTGCGAGAGGTGCATCCCAGGGTACTACCGCTCCCCTGACCACCCCATCGACTCTCCCTACATTTGCTATCGTGAGTGTCATTGCCTCTGAGAGTTGTAGACTCCCTCCTGGACTTGGTGACACTTTGGAGAATGGTCTGGTAAACTGGGCTGAGACATTTTTCTGGTATAGGGAGTCCAGCACCATGAGAGACATGGGCACATGGGCAGTTCCTGCTGCAGCTGGTATTGCCCACGGAAATGTGTGTGTGCATGCAGACGGTGTGTGTCTGCAGCATCTGTGAAATAAGAAGTGGTGGCAAGTTCCAAGGCTGGAATGAACTAAAAGTGTGCTGTCCCTGCTGCTGTGCCTGCAGGGAAATCCAGTCCTAGCTGTCATCTGTGTTCTTTATCCTGGCAACTACAGACAGTTGGTCTCCATGCCCTAAGGCAGGGATTTGGAGGCAGCAGTGGGCTGTAGCTGTCTTTCTGGGGAGCCCAGCTCACTCTGGGAGCTGTCACACACCAGCTGTTCTGCACTATGTCTTCATGGCAGTGTACACTGCCACCTCTCTGAGGCAGCTGGGGTCTGCTGGAGAAGCCAGTTTAGACTGTGCTGCTTTACTTGGGACCCTGCAATGGGAGAAGCACAGTGGCAGCAGTTCCTCTAAACCAGATCCCTTCTGAGGAGGCAAACTCCCACTTGTGACTTTTGGAGAGTGCTTGCAGCAGACAGTGGGTCTGTATTATAGTGATGCTTCTGTGGCATTCCTGGCTAGTGAGGGTCTCAGTCAGTGACAACCTCTGCTGGCTTGTCCCTCTCTGCAGGCTGTAACTGTGAGTCTGACTTCACCGATGGCACCTGCGAGGACCTCACCGGCCGCTGTTACTGCAAGCCCAACTACACTGGGGAGCACTGCAATGCCTGTGCCGAGGGGTACCTCAACTTCCCCCACTGCTACCGTAAGTGGGGAGTGTGGGATTGAGGAGTGGTCAGATCTGGCACCCCACAGAGCCAGCAGGTGCAAGAGGAGCGAGCAGCTCCAGTTGGGACTGCTCTCCAAGTGCCTTTTCCCCATGCCACATGGCACTTTTATCCCAGGAGGAGTTTGTGAAGCTGGGGACAAGTCCACATTTGGGTTGAGTGGAAGCTGAACCCAAATCTCTGGAGTCAATGGAGCTTCCCTGTTGGGAAGTAATGGCTGTAATGGATCTTTGTTTAGTGGGATGTCTGCACTTGGTTCTATGTTTCATGGTTTCATTCAGCCTTTTCAGCTTTGGGACTATCAGCCCCTTGATATCCCAGCAGGATCTTTTTGACCTGTGCAATGTCTCTTTCAGCTGTTCCAGCTTTCACTCACAACGATACTGGAGAGCAAGTGCTTCCTGCAGGACAGATAATAAGTAAGCAGGGCAATTTTCCGTGGTGGGTTGGCAATGGCTGTGCTATTGTTTCTGCTTAAGATCAAGTCTTCAGCTTGGCAGATACACATCCCTTCTGGCCTCCCTGTGAAGAACCCCCCACCATGATCACAGAGAGGCTGTGACTGAGCTGGAATCCAACCTGGGTTCTCCCAAATCTCTGCTTTTGGGTTCAGATACAAACTCGTCCTTCAACCACAGCTGCATGCCCTGTGTTTTCCATCTGGTGGGTGGCACAGAGGGTCCATGCCAATGGCACCCCCTGCATAAAGCTGTGGGCAGCAGCACTGTGGGTGCTTGGGAAGCATGCACAGGCAGCTGCTTGCTCTGTGTTGCTTCCTCTGTTGCTTTGAAAGCTCATCCATGCCTTCATCCCTGCTCCACTCCACCTCCCTCCTCTCTCATGCTTAGTCCTCTTAATTCACCTCCTCCCTTATGCTTTTTTTTTATTTCTTTCCCACTGAGTTCTCCCCTGTCTCATGCTCCCCAGCACGCTCCAGATAACCTTTTCCTTCCTTCTGATATTTTGAACTTCCAGACAGGTTTTTTTTACTTTCCTGAGATGGAATTTCTCACTTCCCTTCTCATTTCCCCATCTCCTCCTCCCTCTGATTCTTGGATGATTTTTGCCTTTCCCTCTCCCATCCCAGGACCCCACTGCTGTCAGTGAAGGCAGGGCTGGCCGAAGGCCCCAGTGCTGCTGGCCCAGAGCATCGCCCTGCCCTGACAGCAGGAAGGTTTCAGATGCAGTTGAGCATGGACTGACCAGTGAGAAATCCCAAACTCCACCCCGAAGGATTTTATTATTGTCACACAGCTCTTGGGCAGTGCAGCATCAAATCAGCCCTGTCTGGGCTTTTGCAAAAAGTGTTCTTCTGCCCTATGCCCATGCACAGCGTGATGAGGGGTCTCCCAACCACCCCATGAGCCAGGCATGCTGGTCACTTGAGCCTGGAGCAGGGTTTGGCTAAAACATTTCCATCTGATAGGAAGGTTATTAGAAGGCAAATGTTTGAGCTGTTGCCTCTCAGGACAGCTCTTTCCTTGTCCTTACGGGACCTCTGCCCAGCAGCAGAGATGGACTGACAGCCATGTGTGGTGTTGCTTGTTGTGTGTCTCCACTCCAGACTGCGACTGCTACGCCGGTGGGACAGAAGGCAACGCCTGTCGCAAAGACCCTCGGGTGGGGATGTGTGTGTGCAAACCCAACTACCAGGGAACACACTGTGACCAGTGTGCCCCAGGCCACTATGGACCCAGCTGCCAGCGTGAGTGACATGGGGTCAGCAGCCCCACATTGCCCTCTTTCTCCTCCCTGCTGGGAAGGAGCGTGCCTCTCCCCATCCAGGAATTCCCCAGCCCCACTTCCAAGTGACAAATTCCCATGGCTTTTGCTGATATTTTCCACTCAGCCTTGACCCTCAAGCATCCTCCCAGCTTGTGGGGGGCTCTTGAGAAATTCCCTATGGATGTGAGCTATGGGCCAGGCATGCTTGCTGTCAGCTGGGGCATGTTTTCTCCAAAGACTACATTTCTGCCCCAGAGGAAGTGGCGCTCTGGTTCCTTTCCTAGGAGGAGGAAAGATGAAGAACTGTTTATTTATTAGTGCCCTTGTTGCTTTCCAGCCTGCCAGTGCTCTGGCCCTGGTCAGTACGATGGCACCTGTGACAGTGAGACAGGGCAGTGTCTGTGTCGGACAGGATTTGAAGGGCACTTGTGCAACCAGTGTGCTCCTGGCTACTTCAACTACCCTCTGTGCCAGCGTACGTATCTGTCCTCCCCTGGGCCTCGGGGGGTAAACACAGAGCAGGATTCTTCTGGCAGGGTTTTGAAGGAAGATTGGGATGTGGCATTTTGGATATTAGGAAAAATTTCTTTATTGCAAGAGCAGTCAGGCGTTGGAACAGGCTGCTCAGGGAGGTGATGGAGTCACCATCCCTGGAGGCATTCAAGAGATGTGTGGAATGTGACACTTTGGGACGTGGTTTGATGGCCATGGTGGTGTTGGGTTGATGGTTGGACTCAGGGATCTTGGAGTTCCAACCAGAACTATTCTATGATTCTGAATATGCAGTGGGCAGAGATGGACAGTTTGAATGCTTAGAACAACAGCTAAATGCCCTTGTGAGAACACCAGGATAAAAACCATACTGCCATGAGCTTTGTGCCATGCTCCCAGCACAGAACTCGGGGTTTCTCTCTGTGCAGTGTGCGGCTGCAGCGCGGTCGGGACGCTTCCAGGAGGCTGTGACTCTGCTGGGAGATGCTTCTGCAGACCTGAGTTTGCTGGACCACGGTGTGAGCAGTGCAGCCCTGGGCACCACTCCTATCCTCACTGCTATGGTAAGGCTGTTACAGCTCTTTACTGGCCTGTCACCTTCTGAAAATAATTGCCTGTTTTTGCAAGACTTTGGTGTTTCTCAAAATCAGAGATCATGTGGTTTGCACTCTGAAATTGGCCAGCTTGTTCTGGCAAAGCCTGGAAGACAAAGCAGTTTTTATCAGTCACACTTCCTCATCACAACCCTGCTGTGACCTGATGTCTCAGCTTATGCCTTTTTCTGTCTGCCTTTTTCGTGCATTGACCTACTAAACTTTTGGGGAAAGTTGAACAGGCTGTAAAAAGTGGCATTTTCCTGGTGTAGCCAGGGCTGTAGCTGAAAATATTGCCTGTCTTCCCAGAGGATTAGGAAATTAATTTAGTTCTGATAGAAATGGCTAATTCCTGTGGGGCTGGATGACAATTCAGGCCAGCAGTGCTTGGCCACAGATCACAGGTTTCATCAGACTAGTGAGAGTTCTGCTCTTGCAGCTTGCTCCTGCGATTCCCGGGGCGCGGTGGACAACAACTGCAGCCCAACTGGCCAGTGCCGATGCCACGTGAATTTTGCAGGGCACACCTGCAACCAGTGTGCCCTGGGCTTCTATGGGTACCCCAGCTGCACACGTAAGTAGCCACTGCGGGGTCTCAGGGGAGGGAAGGGAGTAGCTGCTGCAACTGGCTTTGTAATGGTTTTCCTTTCCATAACTCATCTCCCAGGATAGTATATGAGTGTAGTTGGCTCCTGCAGCAGGAATCAGTTTTCCATGGGCAGCTCACCTGGCTGCCTCATCTGACAGGCTCTGCAATGAGTAAGCAACCTGAAGAGATCCTTCCCCCATGCCGTGGGGTTTGTCTCCTGCAGTTCATTCACTGTCACTAACAGCAGGAGCTTGTGTCCGCCTGCTTGGTTTGGAAATAAAGCCCAGCTGAAAGTTTGGCCTCTAATCCAGAGACCTATTAAGAAACAGACCTACCGAGCATGACTTGGGGTGCAGCTGTGGCTCAGACTCCTCTCCAAAAGTATTGTGTGCACTTACACATAAAACATGTGCTACATTGCATCTGCCTGTCCTCAGACTTTGAGTGCCTGTGGCCAGAGAGAGCAGGGGTCTGAGTCGGGTAAGAAAGACTCAGACCACATGTTCAGGTTTGTACCCTGATGCCATGAAATGTTCACATGTAGCTCACATGACACACATGCAGGGTCTTCAGGGCTTACTCCACTTTGGTTCATGCCAATGCACAGGAGGAACAATTGTGCTGAAACTAGAAGGGTGTACAATAGGGCAAACAATGAGGATCAGCATTTGGGGTTTCCTGCCAGCCCCAAATTCAAGGTTTCTACTGGCATGGTGAAAGCTTTGCCACCACTAGTCCTGGAGCTGAGCTGCTGGAGCAATGCCTGAGGCAGGTGCTTGTGACCCCAGATGCTTTGAATAGCCCTCCACAGCTTCAGGCATTATGTCCCCGTCTCCCTCTGTCTCCCTCTGTCAGCAGTCCGACTGGAAGCCAGATGTACTCTTATGTCTTCCAGCAGGAATTTACTGCTCATTAAAAAATCATCTGTGATACGGTTTCCCTGAAGCAACAAAAGAGCATCATCACCCTCTTGCACCATATGAAATGTAGATGCCTGAGCCATGGCCAGCTGGCAGAGCACTGCTGGCAAATGCCGGTGCCGGCAGTATGCCTTTGAAAAGGCTCAGGCAGAGATGAAATGGCCTCACAGGAGCTCAGCAGACACTTCTTGTCTTTTTTTTTTTTTTTTTTTTTTTTTTGTCTCATAGAAGAGTGTCCAAATTGCAGAGCTGTAGAGGAGTCACAGCAGGAAAAGAAGAACAGAACCTGATTTGATTTTATTTTTTTAATCCATTACTCTATGAACGATGTTCTGCTGAGATTATCAGCCTAAAACCTCCCCTCTGGCAGGAATTTGAGGAGCACCAGCTGGGCAAGGAGGACATGGGCAGCTCCCCGGCAGCTTGCTGACCTTTCATGCGATAGCACAGCAGGATCTCTAGGTGCAGGTCATGCAGGAAGCTGCACAGCCATTGCCCTGTCCTTACCCTCGCCTGCTGGCAGTGCCCTGGCTCTGTTGTTGGCCTGCTGTCCACACACAACTTTTGCAAGACAAGACCCTGACGGCCAAGCGCTGCTTTTGGGTGTTTAGGGGCAAATGGGCTTTTGAAGGGTCTGGTATGTCACTGTTTGCTACCCTTGTGAGGATGAGATCACGTTTCACTTTTCCTTAACCAAAACAACTCCTCCTATCCTGAAATACACACAAATCATAGAATCATGGAATCGTGTTGGTTGGAAGAGACCATTAAGACCATTCAGTCCAACCATTAACCCAACACTACCAGATCACCACTAAACCCTCAGCACCACATCTACACAGCTTTTAAATCCCTCCACAGACAGGGAGGGCAGCCTGTTCTGGGGTTTGACAACTTCTTTTAGAGAAGATATTTTACCTCATGTCCAACATAAAACTCCTCTGGCACAACTTGAGGCTGTTTCCTCTTCTGGTCCCATTGCTTGTTCTTTGGGAGAACAAACCAACGTCCACCTTGCTCCAACCTCCTTTCAGGTAGTTGTAGACAGCCAGGAGGTCTCCCTTGAGTATCCTTCTCTCCAGGCTAAACAGCCCCAGTTTCCTCAGCTTCTCCTCACAAGACTTGTGCTCTAGATCCTGCACCAGCCCTTTGGACATGGGCCAGCACTTCAATGTCCTTCTTGCAATTGGAGGCTGTGGTGTGCATAGGAACTGCTGTGCTAAACATTGCAGCTGCTATTGTTTCCGTTAAAAGATGGAATGTTTTTCACCAAGAGCAAAGAATGAGTGTATGTTATTTATAGTCTGTATTTCTGGCCTCTCTGATGGTGGTGAAGGTCAGGCAGACAAAAGAGGTTGCTGATGGGAAGCCTTAAATGCAGGAGTCGCAGAATGGTGGGTGTTGGAAGTGACCTCTGGAGACCATCTTGACCAAACCCTCTGCCAGAGCAGGTTCACCCAGAGCAGGTTGCACAGGATGGCATCCAGGCAGGTTTTGAATGACTCCAGAGATGGAGACTCCACCAACTCTCTGGGCAGCCTGTTCCAGTTCTCCACCACCCTCAAGAGTTCCTGTGCCCTGCAGCTCGAGCCATTTCTCTCCCCTCTTTTGCAGCTTGCCAGTGCTCACAGGAGGGCTCTCTGCACAGCACCTGTGACCAGGAGACAGGGCAGTGCAGCTGCCGCCCCCGGGTGACAGGGCTGCGCTGCGACAGCTGCGTGCCAGACGCCTATGGATTTCCACACTGTGAAGGTAACTTCCTTCTCCTTGAGGGGCAGGGGATCCTCATGTCTTGGAATGTAGTGATGGAGTGCCAGTACAGGGACTCACCATCCCCCAAGAGCTTTGTAACGGAAGAAATAACCCCTTGTAGGAGGATCCAAGGTGGGAGCTATTCTTTGCCTCTCTTTTCTAGTGGGCTCCTGTAACCCAGCAGGGCTGGTGACTGCAGACCCCTCACTGGCCCAGGTGAGTATCAAATGAACCCACCAACCTCTGCCAGTCATCATGTGTGTTTCCCCTTTTTCTTCACTTTAGACAGAGTCCTTCCTTAAGCCCAGCCTGAAAGCAGACACTACCCACACTGAAGTAGCAGGCACTACGTTTGCTGCAAATTCTCACCTGCTTTTGTCTCCCCTCCCTTTGCCCAGGGTTCCTGTGCATGCCGAGCATATGTTGAAGGTCCAGCCTGTGACAGATGCAAGCCCTTGTACTGGAACCTGACTCCAGAGAACCCCTATGGCTGCCTGAGTAAGGAAATGGCATTTCCACAGTCCCAAAAAGTCCCCTCTGTGCTGTAATGGTGCAAAGCCCCAGACCAAGCCCATGGGAACACTAATTGCTGGGTAGAAGTGATGTCCATCCTTCCTTCACCCTGAGGTTTGGGTAGCCCCAGCATGGAGAGGGGAAAAGCTGGAGCCAAGCATTTTGCTTAGAGTGTAACACAGGGATCATGCAATGACTCGTGTCATTCTCAGCCCTCCATGCAGACCTTGGATACTTTATTTTTCATGGCCAAATGTGCAGAAAAGGCAAACATCTTTGGTAGGGGTATTCTCAACAGTAAATATCCGAAATTAAATGGAAGCCCTTGTGCAGCGCCACACTCTAGTTGACCAGCTCCCAATTACTCTTAACCTAGCAGGTGTCTTCTGGTGTGCTGGGTAGTGTCTTCCACAGGTCTTCTTAGGAGCTGATTAACCTTCTGGCTTTCTTGTTTATTTCCCTCTCTTCAGGCTGTAAGTGTGATACCAAGGGCACCATCAGCAGAATTGCAGAGTGCCGGCAGGTAGGTTTCCTCCGCTCTACTTTCAGGCAGCTTCAAATGTGTGCTGTGTTGGGAGTGTTTCAGCTCCATCTCTCCCAGCAGCTGCTGAAGAGGCTGGTCCTGATGCTGAGCTCTCAAAGATTGCACCACAGTCTGCACTTGCATAGGACCTGTCATAAATGAGGCACCGAAATATTTCTGAGTCTGGCCCAACTTGCCTGGGTTTTTGTTTGCCTGCATTGTTGGATAATCAACAATCATCTGGCCCACCCACATGCAGGAAGCACTGTGGAGCATGAAGCTCAAAATGCTGCTGCAGTGTCTCACATTAGGACCCAAATAACTGAGAAATGGTTTGGCCATGATGAGCAATGGGAGGGGATGATGTTCCATGCCTGCTTCTCTCCTAGGCTGATGGGCAGTGCTATTGCAAGCCAACCATCTGTGGCCAGTTCTGCTCGATGTGCAGGGATGGCTACTTCAATATGGAGAATGCAAATTACTTTGGCTGCCAAGGTGAGTCCTCCTCATGGTGTGTCAGGTGAAAGAGGGTTCCACAAGAGCTGGTGCTGGAGTATGTGGCTCTGCAGATACCAACTGACTGTTGGCCCTGGAGAGAAGGGACAGGAGTTGTCCCACCTCTTGTGTTTGATCCACAGCAGAGGCTGGGTCTTGCTGTGGACCTGAGGACCTGAGTTTATTCTGGTGCCGCTGTCAGACTCAGGTCCACCAGGCTGGGGAATGAAAGGCCAGTGGCCTTTTTGAGTGCCAGAAACTGGTGTAGTTTAACCACTGGCCATGTCCTTTCATGTCCTCTTCCTTCTGTTGGGATCAGGTAGGGAATGGACACATAGGGTTGGCTCCCCTCCATCATGCCCATGCAAAGAGGTAAAGGAGGAGATCCAGCCACTCTCAGCCGGACCATGCATTCCTAGCAGGCCTGGAAAGAGGGAGCAAGGCTGCTGCTGGCAGCAAGGCCATGACACCCGCTCATGAGGGCTTGCAGACCTGGTTCCTCCGTCAGCCATCTGGAAATAGCTGGGTGCTGAGGTGGAGAGGAGCTGATCCAGCTGGGGCCAGGGCCAATATGAAAGCGGATACAATGGAATAAAAATAGCGGCTGGGGCGCGCCTTTGATTAGTGCCCAGGAGCTCGTTAGCGCAGCGGGAATGTAAACAGGAGCTTCCTGCCCGCAGGCTGCCGCTGTGACGTCGGCGGGGCCCTGGGGCCATCCTGCGAGGAGCGGAGCGGAGCCTGTCGCTGCCGGCAGAACACGCGTGGCCCCACCTGCACCCAGTAAGCCACGAGTGGCAGATGGACCTTGGGGTGCTCTGCCTCCTGGTTGGTCTCTTGGGAACGGTCGGGAATTGAATGGTTTGGTCTCCATCTTAATGCTGCAGCCTGGTTAATGGGTAAAAGCCCCATCCCATTCCATTCCAGGTCAGGTTGTTTGAGGCTCTGAGCAACCTGCTTTAGTTGAAGGTGTCCCTGCTTACCACAGGGGGGTTGAGCTAAATGATCTTTAAAGGTCAATTCCATCCTAAATCATTCTGTGATTCTGTTGCACTAGATGACTTTTAGAGGTCTCTTCCAGCCCAAACTATTTGATGATTCTGTGATTCCTTGGCCACCATGAGGATGGGGACCTCATTGTTTGCGCTGTTGCCACATCAGCCTGGTGGAAGTGTCCTCTTACCTCTCCCTCCAGATAGCCCAGCAGGTAGCAGTGTTTCCTCTCTTCCCTAGGCCCGTGCGGGACCATTACTTCCCTGACCTTCACCACCTCAAATTCGAGCTGGAGGAAGGCACAACGCCAGCTGGGCGAGCTGTGCGCTTCGGCTACAACCCCCTGGAGTTCGAGGGCTTCAGCTGGCGAGGATATGCACAGATGTCCTCCATCCAGGTATGCCTGGTGCCTCCGTCCCAGCTCAGCTCCCTCTGGGGAGGACGAGGCCAGTGAAGGACTGATGTGCTTTTGGCACACATCTTTGACCCCAAGTGCATCCCAGTGAGTTACACGAGGGCCAACATAAACAGCACAGTGTATATATAGCCTGTTTGCACAGATACTTCCTGTAGTGCTGGGCATAGCACAGGCTGATGAGGGGAAAGATCCTAAATTGGGAATCTCCTGACATTCTAATCCGGTTAGGTAGCTTGATGATTGCTTACAGGGATGTCTATAAACACTGTCTCTGGGTCTCCTTGTGGCTTTTTCATCTGACTCTGCTCTTTCCTGCAACTCTCTGCGTAACCTTCCCTCCATTTTTCCTTAGCTGCCATGTTCAGCTTGGACCTTCTTGTTACCAGTCTGCCTCTGCTCTTGCTGTTAGATGGTTTGCCATAATGACGGTTTACACTAATATGGAGTTGTCTAAGCCCTAGAAGTGAAGCTGTTTCATCCGTTGAGCCTTTTTTACTCCTTGGTGGATTCTTCCTCTGCATGGCCCCAGCAGAAGTGTCACACACATGTGTCTGTGTTTGGGGATGGAATGAGGGCAGCGATTCTCTGACAGTCTTGTCCTATGTGAGATGTTCCTTCTTCTGGTGTGTGTATTTTCTTCACTTTTTTTCACGTTCAGGTGAAATAAGAGGAGCTTAATGTGTCAGTGGCTTCCCATTGACTTTGTACATAGGAGCTAAGCTAAGAATTTGTGTGGGCTCCACTAGGAGGACCCCAGCCTTAAAGCTTTGGGATGGAGCTCATGCTCAAGCTTATGGCTTTTGGTTTGCATCCAGTGTTGGCTTTGAAATAGGAATAGACTTTGATAGACAAGCTAGCACATGGATTTCTGCTGACAGGTCTCACCTGTAGTTTGCTCTTTGAGAGATCCTTCTAGTTCATTTTCTAGTGGGAAGATGGTATGTTCCTGGAGCTTGGAAGGATGCAGCCCTCATTAGGAGTCTCCCTGGACAGGCCCCAGCTTTGCCCTATAGGCAGGAGGTTAATTAAGCAGATGTTTAGGTTGCTTTGAAATGAGTGGGACTTAAACATCTGCTTAACTGGAGTCTCCCTGAACATCTTCCAGGCAGGTGGAGGGCCAAGGCAGCCATCAGTGGCACAATGCCTTAGTACCACTAGTCCTTAGCATTGCAGGTTCCCAAGGATGAGGCACCAGATCAGTTTGTGGCTTCCTCTGTACGCATCTGGGCAGACCCCCATGAACACAAGAGCAGGTCCTCTGGTACCTGCTGGCTGGTTACGGCACAAAGCCCGAAAGCAATATGCCAGTAACAGAAGTGGGAGCTCCTTAAAACCTTTGCATGGCATGTGTGCCAGGGATAGCCCAACCACCCTGCTGTGTCAGGGCATCTCCCAGACGTGGGCAGTCTTTCCAATCCCTTTCCTCGGGCAGGTTGCTCCCTCAGTGGCTGGCCCCAGAAGGGATGGTGTCACCAGGTGCCCATGCCGCGGCTGTGCTTGTCTCCTCCTTGCGCTGTGGCATGTTGCTTTGGGAGCAGTGAGCCGAGCGGCTGCACTTGGGCTGCTGGCTGTCGGTGGTGGAGGTAATTGAAGGTGTGCTCTGCTTCTCTCCCCTTTCTTTCTCCCACCAGCCCAAGGTAGTGGTGACTCTCAATGTGACCTCCCCCGATCTCTTCCGCCTCGTCTTCCGCTACGTCAGCCGGGGGCCTGCCAGTGTGGAAGGGAGGGTCTCGGTCGTTGAGGAAGGAAAGTTTAATGTTTGTGGCAACTGTAAGTGCATTTTTCACTTCTAGACTAACTCAGAGCATCCCACACTGCAGCATTGCTCCTCTGGCCCTTCTCCCGCCCCAGGTGTGTCCATCCCAAGTGTGCCCATCTCAGGTGGCCGGCCAGCGCCGTGCCATGGGATGGTGAGGGAGGGGGAAGCCAGGCAGGCAGGCAGGTAGGCAGACGGGTGAGGCTGTCCCACAGAGCGGGCGAGTGGCCAGGAGCTGGCCCCCAGTGATGTGTGCCCCGTGTGCTCTTTTGCTTTTTGCAGAATAAAATCAGAGTCACTGTAGACGTGAAGGAGGCAGAGCTCTATCTGTTCCATGTCATCCTGAGGTATATTAATTCAGGAGGGGCCACTGTGTATGGCAAAATTACAGCTTATCAGCCACGAAGGAGAGGTAAGGATCCCAGCCTGCTCTGCTCCCCTGCACCATCGCCACCTCCTCCCCATCCCAGGCAATCTTCTGCATCATCCTTTCCAGAAGACAATTCCATATGACTGTTATCCATTAGTCCTGCCCTTCCAATTGAAAGGCTGGTTTGAGTTTGCAGCCCCCCTTTATGTAACCAAGCAGCAGCAATTTTGCCCCCAGTCCTGGAGCTGCACGCTGAGGACAGTTATCAGCCAGGCTGGTGTGAGAGAAGGCTGCTGTATGATCCAATACAGCTTTTTTAGTATGGCACAAGATCACCCCAGTGCTCCAGGCAGAAATGAGCTATTTCTATAAAACCAGAATAGGCCAAGTGCTGGGAGCTGGATCCAGACTTTGGCAGCTGGACATGATTTGATTTTGGAGATTCCCTCATGTGGCAGTCTTGCCCTTACCTTGTGGTGCTCCCAAACCAGGCTGCTGGCTTCACAGAGTGTGGGGTTTGGAAGTGGTGTGGAATTGCACATTACAGACACTGCTCTGGTCCAATGTCTTCTCATCAAGTCATGAGCTGCTGGAGAAGAAGAGCCACCAAAAGATGCCTGAGCAAGCCTAGAGACCTGTACAACCAACGTTTTGGGGGTCAACATGAGCAAGACTGCATGTAGACAGACCTGAGACCATGCAAGGGCTCCAGTGTGTGGCTGGCTGATTGATTTTACCCCTTCAGATGCTACAGCCACATCGTCCTGCTGAAGCTCTTCCCCCAGCACAGGACTGTTGACACCAGTTATCAAATTTATCATTGTGCAGTGTTCTCTCCTCTGTCTTGAATTGACACAGAAGATGTTTTGCCTTTGATGTGATCTACAAGGTTTAAAAGGCCAAGATACTGTTTTTCTTCTTATCTTTTTTTGAGGGCAAAAATATCTGGTTGTTTTTATAGCCAACCATATTATGCAGAAAGACAAGCCTCCTTGCTCAGAAACAACATATGACATTCCTGATGCTGAAGACAAGATGCCAGACTGATTCACCAGCAATGGGATCTGGGAGGGCAGCTTCCTTGGTAGGGCAGATCCGCTCCAGAAATTTTGACTCACCTTTTGCCTGGGTGGAATGGGCTTCACATGGTACAGGAGAAGCAGCCTGGAAAGAAGATAAGTAGGAAGATGTATCTTGGAAGCCTTTTCCAAGAATATGATTTGCCAACCACTTTCTCTCACCCCACCCACAGAAGGCATCTGAGCTGTGCATTGTCTCAAAGGGATGTGAAACTCCAGCTTGTCAAGAAGAACTACTCTGCTGCCTGCTCAGGGAAATTTCTTCATTTCCTACATCCTCACCTCTGCTTCTCATCAGAGAAAGCAAGGGCTTGGCCTCAGCTGATGTCAGGCATGCCACAGAGTTTGCACATGCGGGAAGGGACTGACCCATCCCAGTGGTAGCAAAGTCATTTGCTTTAGCTTCTGACCCTTTGCATTAAGCCTTGATGTCCATGTAGCACACCAAGATGTGTCAGTGTGCCACATTCCCGTCTTCCTTCTGCATCTCATCTGCTTGCCATGCAGCTGTACCCAGTGAATCCTGTCACCTGTGCTCTTCACAATGCTCCTGAGACTGCTGGACAGGCAGACAGTCTGCTCCTAGGTGCTGTGTCATTACTGCAGCCAAATTAATGAATTCAGAATCTTATTGGATGGTCAGCTGAGCCAAGGAGCTGTTCAACAGCAGCCTTAAACCTGTCCTGACCTGTCAGTTGAAATTAATGTCCAAGTCTTGGGTGCAGAGTCTGTGGCTGGCAGGAAAGACAGGAGCACAGCTTGGAGGTCTGAGAGTTTGCCAGAAGGCAGGTATCTCACCTGTGGAGCTGGGGTGAGGATATCCATAAGGAAGAATGAATGTGGGCAATTCTTTTTGTCTGTCTCAGAATTAATTCTTCACTGATGAATTCCTTCCTTCTCTAGCTGGAAAAAGCACTCCCTGGCATGGACTACTTTGTGTTTTGCAGCCTGGGGGTGCAGGACACACTGAGAGCTGTGGACCAGCATTAAGGATTGCAGTTTTATATGGTGTTTTTTTCTCCCATTAAGCTTCTAAGCAGACTTAGAGTGGACGTCTCTGTTACAAGATGGTGTGGAATTGTGATGCACCTGCCATAGCGGCACTATGAAAGCAGGAGCCTGGGACTCTCATTGTGCTGCAGAGCTGCTTCCCTCACCATAGGCTTGTGTTTGCAGCCCCAGGTTTTCTATCCCAGTCCCTTCACACTCCCACTCTTATCCCTCCCACTCCAGGTACAGAGCAGACCAAGCAGATTGTCTTTGCTCCCAGCACGGAGCCAGCCTTTGTCACGGTCCCTCAGAACAGCTTTGGGGAGCCCTTCGTACTCAACCCCAGCACCTGGTCTCTGATTGTTGAAGCAGAGGGTGTACTGCTGGTAAGGACTAACCTCTGTGCTCCATCCATCACTGGGGGCTTCAGCAGCTCCCCAGGGCCAAGTGTCCCAAACATAACAAACTCTCCCATCTCTCCTCCTAGGACTATCTGGTTTTGCTACCCAGCTCATACTATGAAGCTCCAATACTGCAGCTAAAGGTCACAGAGCCATGTACATACCAACCAGCCCCAGAACAAGCCACCCAGAAGTAAGTGTCTTTGTGTTGTGTGGGACCTACTCAACTCCTCTTAGCCTAGCAATGGATAAAGAACCTTGCAAGGGGAGAAACCCTTTGTTGTTACTGCCTTTGTGGGTCCTGTAATGCAGATTCTCTTGGTCCATGCTAACCAGAGATGCTCCTTGGGCTGTGGAGCCTTCTTGTTGGACTAAAGCCTTTGGCAGAACTCGCTGGGACCATGCTGCAGTGGGGGCTCTTGACAATCATCATGTGACAACCATGCTTTGCCATTTCTTTCTTGCTGTTTGCAGCTGCCTCCTGTACAAGTACCTGTCTTTGGATGGCTTCCCTGCTGCACCAGGAGTGGATGCAGTGTGCAGGCTGGACAACAGGTTACCCAGAATGTGTCCCACAGAGCAGCTCAGCCCCTCCCATCCCTGGATGGCAACTTGCAGTGGCAGTGATGTAAGTAGCGATTGGATTTCACTCTTCGCATGGACATTGTGGCACTACTCATCCCTCTGCTCCTGCTGTCTGGAGCTTTACATACACTGAGCAGGTTACCAGGGGGCTTGGCACACAGGTGCAGTCACCCCACTGCTGCCCCATCAGTCCTCCACCTGTGTATTTTTATGCCCTATTGTTGAAGGCACTGCAGAGCAGTGTCTCACATGCTAAGGGCTTGCAGGGACATGGTAGGAGTTGTCCTGTGTCCCCTCAGCTGTGGAGGAGGCTGATTTATAGTACAGGTATCCTGCAGGTGCTCACTATGGGGACTGGGACAGGAGACCCTCACTCAGTCATCTGTCTGTTCTCCAGGTGGAAGTCCAGCTGTCCCTCCCTGTTGCCCAGCCTGGGAAATACATGCTGGTGGTGGAGTATGCCAACACCAATGCTTTGCAGACGGTGGGCATTGCTGTAAGCTCACCACACTTGGCCATGCAGCAGGCCACGTTCATCTTCTACCCATGTGTCTACAGGTAGGGAGAAAGGGTTTGGTGGTCTTCTTTTAACATGGCAAGGACAGGCCTCACCAGCTGAGTTTCTTCTTTATCATATCAGCAAAACAGTGCCTCAGTGTTGTACATGGAAGCTATGTGTGTCCAGATTTGTTCTAGCCGGACACAGCTTTTAGTGGGAAATGTGTACCTGTGCCAACATGTCCTCTAATGCCTCTGCCAGGAGATAACCTTTTGCCTCCATTTACAGCTGGGTACATTCGTAAGGGCCTTGATTTAGGGCATGGCTTAGGGGCAGATCTATTGAAGTTGTTGGTGCAAGTCAAATCCAGTCCTTTGCTGTAGACATGTCCAGACTTCAGACTGCAACCTTCACAATAGGAAACAAGTATCTGAGATGTCCTTGGGAAGCTTCACTCTTATGGCTTGCCAGAAAAGGCATCAAAAGGTTTCCAGGGACTTTGTATAAATACCTTCAGGACATATAGCTGGCAGGACAAGAAATGGGTCATGACCCAGCTCAAGGCTGACTTCAAGATCTGTGTTTCTCTTACAGCTTCCTTTGTCGAGGGATTGCTGTGGATTCCCAGAGCCGCATGGCAACTTTTGAGCTCACTTCAGAGGCCACCATTCGCTTCACCTCTGACCTGGCTGACTTCTTCCTGGTAAGGCTCCCTGCAAAGGCAGCTCTGTTGACAGGTTGCAAGGAGAGGCAGGAGTGGTGCCTAGCCTGTAAAAAGTTTTTCTAGACCTGTTTGAACTGGATACTAGTTGTAGTCTGCCATGAGCATTTCAAGGAGCAGAACGTGGTCAGTGTTGAGATAGAGTGAAGAAGCTGCTCTTTGCAGAAGCTGCTCTTTGCAGAGGGGGCCCTGCAGTAGCGTGGCAGTGCCTCTTCCCATTTTACCTTGGAGGCTTTCACAGTTACTTAGCCAACATAGAAGAATCACAAAAATGCATGGAGCTCCTATTTGACTTTGAGCTAGTGCCAAGGAGGAAAGTGGCAGTGAGCAGAGGTGTGGCCTACCACACATTAGCTGAAGCCTCTGACAAGGAGATGTCACCCTGACGGTGGGCACAAAAGCTGGGCTGGTAGGCTTCCAGTGGCAGAGGCTATGATGTAACTGGTGCCTCTTTCCCATGTGGCAGCACAAAGTGTACATCATACCTGCTGCACAGTTCACCATGGAGTTCATCGAGCCGAAGGTGCATTGCATCAGCATCCATGGGACGTTCTCATCCAATAGGTAAGAAGTCCCAGGTCCCTTGGGGTTTTAACATGAATGTGGCTGTTTCCAAAAGCAATTGCTTCCCCTATTTCCCTCAGGTTAAAGCCTTTTCAGTTGTTGAAACAGTAGAAAGAAATCCCTGGCTGAGGTAAAGCACCTTGCCCATGTCCACTGAGCAGACAGCAGTGGAGTAAGGACTGAAAGTAGTGCTGCTGATCCTTTATCTGAACACCATGCTGTCTGCTATGGTAGACACTCAAGTGTTATCCTGAGCAGGCTTTCCTGTGCTTGATGACACACAGCAAGAGACACCTTTTGACACTGCTTTGAATAAATATTTGCCCAGGAATCAACCTGTGCTCCTGCTCTTCATGCCGAGCTATGCCCCAGAGCCCAGGGATCCTGATAGAAATCTTTCCCTTAACAGGCACACTTCATAGTCTGCCAGGTGTTACAGGGCATGCTTCTCATGCCAGGACCTCATAGCTTCTCTTTTTGCTTGTCAGAGAGCTTTACATCCTGTTTTCTTGTTCTGCAGCAGCTCCTGTGTTCCCTCAAGATTCCTAAAGCTTTCTCAGTCCATTGTTCTGGAGGGAGGCCAGGCTCTGCCCATCGCCCCTGATGTCCCCCTGGCTCAGGCTGTTCATGTTGCTCCATCTGGGATCCCGTTGGAGCCTGCACCTCGACCTCCCACAGCAATGGACCCCACTGCAGAGCTCATCCTCCTGCAACCACCACAGGTAGCGGCACAGGCATGGGTTGGGCTGGTTCGCTCATGTTGTGGCACTGGATACCTGGGGCAGGGAGTTCTGCTCCTCTGTTTTCAGAATTTAATCTGGACTTTAAACTTGTTCCTTAACCTGTAATTCCCCATGGATTCTCCTGTCTTGACTCCATCCAACCCTTCTTGGTTCTCTGGGATTTTAGGAAAAGCTTTGCAAGCTGCACCATTTGGGGAGGGAGCATGGAGTCAGAGGGGGTTGATTCACCATAAGCCTTAAGAGCTGACAGCCCAGCAATGAGGGCAGAGATTTGTGCAGCAATAAGAAGCCATCCTGGCTGTGAGTGCAGACATCTGATATGAGGTTTTGTCCCTTTGTTCTCCTGTGCTGGGCCAGCCTTCCGTGGTGTTTAACAGCCTGGTGCAGACCCTGGGACGTTATGCTTTCATCCTACACTACTACCAGCCCCACCACCCCACCTTCCCCGTGGAGGTGTTAATCAACGGTGGACGCATCTGGCAAGGTGAGGAGAACAGAGACCTGGGGAAGCTGCTGCTAGGCAGAAGCCCTGGGAAGTTTTCCATGCTAGAGGATAAGTATGGATCCTCTGAGGATCATAAAGATGAAGTGAGGCTGCTTCATCTCTTCCAAACTGGGAGGATGTGGTGGGGATTGCAAGGGAGGTGTGGCACCAACGCATTTGTTGTCTTTTCAGGTCAGACCAATGCTAAATTCTGCCCACATGGCTATGGGTGCCGGAGCCTGGTGGTTTCTGAGGACCAGATTGTCCTGGATGTTACTGATAATGATCTGACTGTGGTTGTTCGAGTGCCAGAGGGCAAGCAGCTGTGGCTGGTGAGCCTCTCTCTGGGAAGCTCCCAGGTCATGCTGGACCAGGCTCCAGCAAGGCTGGAGTTTGTCCTTGGATTCTTGTCACTGTGTGACCACACAGGAATGTTTCCCACCAACACTCAGTGTCAGAACTACCCTAGAAAGCTGCAGTCTCCAACTTTAGTGGTGAAGAATTGAGGACAGAATTGGCAGAAACAGCATCTGCATGTGACAGTAACCTTTCACTGTGTGGTTTTGATACCAGAACAAGACAGAAACTGAAGCCTTTGCTTTGCATATAACTTGTGATAGTCCAGAATAAGCCTTCCTCCTAGCCCAGCAACATTTTGCACTTGCATAGCATTGTTTGTCCAGGCAGGTCTCATCATGGAAGTAGGTAGTCCTTGTTATCCTCAGGCAACAGGACTAGATTGACTGAAATTCGGATAAATGGCTAAAAGAAAGAACTAGAACCCAAGTACCTTCAGGTGCAGAAGTTTGACAACAGACAGTGACTGCTGAGGGACAGCCAGTGGTGCCCTTTTGGGGGATTCTGCCTGTTTTTACTGCAGTGAATTTGGAGTAAATACTCATCTGAAGAATGCCCACATGGAGCATTAGATTAGATAGACTCTGATGGATAGACTCCAGTGGACAGGTGGCCCCTGGATTTTTCCAGTGCTAGGACTGGGGTCTATGTCAGTAAGGGATGAGCAGATGAAGACCTAAGAGTGCATTTGGACTTTTGAGTGAACTCATTTTGGACTGTATATGTCTGGCTCAGCTAAGGAGCCTGGCTTGCTCATCTCGTCCTTGCTTTGCAGGACTACATCCTTGTGGTGCCTGAGGACAGCTATAGCTCTCAGTACCTGCAGGAGGAAGCCCTGGACAAGTCCTATGATTTCATCAGCAGCTGTGGCATCAACAGCTTCTACATCAAGTGAGGCACTTAGCTTTGGGTGGCTGCTCTGCTGCCCACAGGCTGCACAGCTCTTGAGAGCAAAACCCCATTCCCTTCACATGTGGCAGGGGAGGGATCTGGAAAAGGCTTTCCTTATCTAGTGACCAAACTTGTGGGTATTTGGGGTATCTCAGTGTCTCGGGACTCTCCTTCCCACTAAGTCAGTACCCTTGGCTGCAGGATGTCCTGCTGGGCTTTGGGGTGGTGAGGAAGCAGTGAGGGTGTGCAGCACAGTGACTCCTCCTGCCTTCCCCTGCAGCCCCAGCACATCGTCGAGGTTCTGCCGCGACTCCGCCATCTCGCTCTCCCTCTTCTACAACAACGGGGCACAGCCCTGCCGGTGCCACGAGGCAGGGGCACGAGGCAGCCAGTGTGAGCCCTTTGGTGGGCAGTGCCCCTGCAAGTCCAACGTCATCGGGCGAGAGTGCTCCCGCTGTGCCACCGGCTACTGGGGCTTCCCCAACTGTCGGCGTGAGTTGTCCTGTCTCTTGCTCTGCCTTCCCAGCACCTGCTGGTTTGCCTCTTTCAGGGCTGTGGCTCATTTGGGAAGTGGCTGCATTTTCCAGCCATGTAATGGCCCCACTTGCATGAGAACTTCCAAACATGCAAGTTGAGCTCTGCATCCATTCTCTTGTGCTTGCCTTGGCCTGCCTGGTTCTAACTGCCCCAAACACAGTCCCCTCTCTGCCCCTTGCAGCCTGTGACTGTGGGACACGTCTGTGTGATGAGGTGACAGGGCAGTGCATCTGTCCTCCACACACCCTGAAGCCAGAGTGTGTCATCTGTGAGCCCCAGACCTTCGGCTGCCACCCCCTCATCGGCTGTGAGGACTGCAACTGCTCCCGGCCTGGTGTGCAGGACCTGACAGAACCAGGCTGTGACGTGGACAGCGGGCAGTGCAGGTGAGCCCTGTCCTGGCACCACCCCTGCTCCCGGCTGGAGCGATGGCATATTTGGGCAGGCAGCAGGGGGAAAGGATGTAGGATGGGGAAATCCTCATCAGCATTGTGTCAGTGACAGCGTGGGTGAAGTTCTGACAGCCTAGCTGCTCCTCACACAGCAGCATAAGGGAGAGGTTCCTAATGCTGGGGCTGTTGTCTCCCCATCCAGGTGCAAGCCCAATATCATTGGGCGACGGTGTGACCTCTGTGCCCCTGGCTACTACCGCTACCCCAACTGCCGGCGGTGTGACTGCCATCAGGCTGGCACCGAGGCGAGCATGTGTGACCCTGTCACAGGGCAGTGTCACTGTAAGGTCAGTCCTACAACATCTTCATGTGGTGCCTTTCTCCTTGGCTTGCCTCTCTTTAGCAGCAGTCTTGGATTAGATGATATTCAGAGGTCCCTTCTAATCCCACCATGCTGGAATTCTGTGCTATTGTGTGCCTGAGATGCAGTCAGCCTCTCCTACATGATGGTGGGTCCAGAGCAACCTGGAAAATTCCTTCTCCCCATAATTCCTGTCCATGAAAGCTTACTCTTTGGGCTGTTGCTGGGAAGATGAACAGTCTGGGTCCAGCCCCATATCAGAGCCTATTGCAGGTAGAGCTGTCAGTCCTGTTGACTCCTCCTGCATGACAGCAGAGTAACTCAAACTGCTACTGAGATGCCTGCTTCAGTCCCATCACAAGGCTCAAAAGTGCTTTCTCCAGGCGAATTTAATGTTTAAAGGGTGCTGTGCAATTGAACCTGTTCAGGGACTGCTTAATCATCTTTCAGCATCACATTATTGTGCTTCGATCACTCACAGCTGTCTCTGTTCTCCACAAAAGCCTTGTCAGAAGCCGCCAGAAGCTGCTGACCCTGCTGAGCTTTGATTGTCTTCCAGGAAAATGTGGAGGGCCCGAGGTGTGACCAGTGCCGCCTGGGGACGTTTTCTTTGGATGCCAACAACCCCAAGGGCTGCACCAAGTGTTTCTGCTTTGGTGCCACTGACCGCTGCCGCAGTGCTGAGAAGCACCGAGCTGAGGTGAGAGGGGCCAGGAGCCACCAGACCCTGCAGCTCAGTTGTGTTCCTGTCCACCTGGCTCCCTGTCCTTCATTCCTCCTACCCCACTGGAAGACACACTGTAAGGAACATGATCTTTGTCTCTCAGTGCCCTTCACCTAGTTTCAGCTCCTTTTCCTGGTCTCTTGGATCTCATAGAGTGGAAAGTCAAGAGTGTGGGGGCACCCAGCCAGGTGGGAGGCAGGGGTGGTGCGCAGCTTTCTTTTTGCATGTAATGTTGTGAGCCTGCTGTCATACTTTCTGTTGCTCTGGGACTTGCTCTTCTAGAGCATCAGCAATCAAATATGTTCTGTAGCTCCACCAGAAGATCTGTGGTTGCTCTTCTCTCACAGTTTGTTGACATGAATGGGTGGCTCCTGTTGAGCAGCGACCGCCAGGATGTGCCAACAACCTTGAACCCATGGGACCAGCTCATCCATGCTGATCTCAAGAACCTCCCAGATGCATACCAGGAGCTCTACTGGGTTGCACCCAGCTCCTACCTTGGGGACCAGGTAAGAGCACCATGGCAGCTGCACCAGGATGTGCATGATTGCACATCCTTGACCCCCACCAGCATGTGTGCCAGCAGCATGCCCACTGACATGTAGGCATTGCTCATGCTGCAGCTGATCATGGACAGCTCTGACTCATCTCAGTGGTGAGGACCTGCAGCAGCACATGCAGTTTGTCCTTCCCTTAGGTCTCCTCCTATGGTGGGCACCTGCGCTATGAGCTGCACTCCAACCCACGGAGGGGGGATGTCTTCATTCCCATGGAGTCTCGCCCAGATGTGATCCTGAAGGTGCATCCTAAGAAAGTCCCTGCCATCCCCTACTAATGCCTCAGCAGGATGAGGTGGAGACTGACACCTTGCTTGCTTTTCCCAGGGAAATCAAATGAGCATCATGTTTCTGGAAGGCACCTACCCATCCCCAGGGGAGGTTCATGAAGGCCAGCTGCAGCTGGTGGAGGTGAGTTTGCACACACACCTCTGTACCAAAAGCAACATGAGCTTGTAGATGGAAGGGACCGTTGCTTTGAGCTCAGTCTCTGAGCTGCTGCCTGTTGCAGCAGAACTGGCTGTGAAGATCCAAGGGCTCTTTTACCTGTGTAAAGGGGAGACATCCCAGTAGCAAGGAAGTGAAGGCTGGTCTGGATGTCCAGGTTCCTGTGCTTGCTTCCAGTAACCCACCAGGTCTTTTCCTACTAGGGTAACTTCAGGCACACAGAGACACACAACCCTGTGTCTCGAGAGGAGCTAATGATGGTGCTGGCAAACCTGGAGCAGCTGCAGATCCGAGCGCTCTTCTCCCAGCTCTCTTCATCCGTGTCCCTGCGCCGTGTGGTCCTGGAGACAGCAACAAATGCAGCCACAGGCATCCGTGCCAGCAATGTGGAGCTGTGCTTTTGCCCAGCCAACTACCAGGGGGACTCCTGCCAGGTAGGCCTGAAAGGGGACATGCTGCTTCAGCAAAGGGAAGTCAAACAGCTGTCATCTGGGATCTTGGCCACCTCTTACGCTTGGTGCAGGTGGCAGCTGTGAGGTTTAGATGTTTATGCCAAGCAGTGTCCAAGCAGTGTTGTCAGAGTACCAGACTCCCAGATTCCCTCACACCAGACTGCCCCCAGCTCCCATTCCCATTACAACACAGTGCACCTGGGAGAGGTACATTGGCTGCATCTGCTCTGTTGAAAGAGGCACAATGTGGATATCATTGAGGTGTTGCAGACCTAAATGAAGTGCATGTGGTACCTTGGAAGAACAGACCTGGCCAGTTACCTCCTATTGACCAGAAGCAGGAAGAAACTGCATTGAAAAATCTTTGTTGTTGCTTTTAATCCCTTGTCCATCTGTACAATCCTATGGGAATTCTGTTATGGAAACTAAATCAGCCTCTCTGCTTTGCCTGAATGTTGGGATGGTTTTCAGATCTCCCTTTTTCTCTCTCCTCAGGAATGTGCTCCAGGTTACTACAGGGACACCAAGGGGCTCTTCCTGGGAAAATGCATCCCATGTCATTGCAATGGCCACTCAGACCAGTGCCTGCCGGGCTCTGGGATATGCCTTGTAAGTGAACAGCAAAGCAGCAGGATAATTTGGAGCTGTAGGGTCTGCAGCATGGGATTCAAAAGCTCCTTACCCACTAAGTGAGTTGACAGGACCATGACTGAACTTGAGCATTAGCTGCATGTGCCATTTCAGGGGTGGTCCCACTCAGAGTCAGATTAGGGTGCAAGACAGTTCTGGGAAAGAACTGAAGCATCCAGATATCTGGTGGGGAATTCTTAGTGCATTGCTGTCAGTGCTGAGCCCACATCCTGCCTCTTCCTTGCAGAACTGCCAGCACAACACAGAAGGAGACCACTGTGAGCGATGCAAGGATGGCTACATGGGCAATCCCTCTGCTGGAGAACCCCTGCAGTGTGTTGCCACTGTGAGCGATGCAAGGATGGCTACATGGGCAATCCCTCTGCTGGAGAACCCCTGCAGTGTGTTGGGTGTCCATGCCCTCTTTCGGTTGCCTCCAACAAGTAAGCACCCTTGGATGGGATTGCCTGTTTGGCTTCACTGTTTAACCACTGCAAACCATTCTGTACCACATTGGGACACTGTTTTGGCTAGCCCTGGCACGTGTCCCAGTGCCAGCCTTATCCATGGCCCCAAACCACATCCATTGCCTCTTACCCTAGGCCCCAGCAGCCTACACTAAGAGATGAGCTCCCCTGGCACAATGTCAGGAGTACCTGCACCTTCCTGTTTACCTCTTCTCGTTTCAGTTTTGCTGTTGGCTGTGTCCACAAGGGCTCCAATATGCAGTGCCTCTGCAAGCCTGGCTACGCTGGACCCCACTGCGAGCGGTAAGGGCGGTGGCACCCATGCTTCATGGGCCTCACACACACTACTCCCATGCAGCCATTCCTGTGGCAGAAGAGAAGCCGTCCTGGTAAAGACTGCAGAGGAAACAGTTGGCTCTGCTCCTGGCACACTTAGCTGTGGCAGGTCCCTCAGCCCTCTTCAGCCAGCAGATGCCCCATTGCTGTCTCTCCTGCTGACATACTGAGTCACTGTGGGTGGATTCCTTAGCCGTGCTCTGCCTTAACTTGCAGTCAGTGGTGAAGGCACCTTTCAGAGGTACCGTGAGGCAAAACACAAAGCGCTTTGAGATCCCTGAGGGCTGCAGCAGTTACAAGTGCTGGATGCTCTGACCGTTAAAATTGCACAGCCCAAGCACAGGACAAAGATGAGCCATGGGGGTGCCCGCAACTCACTGACTGTTTCAACTTGCTGGATTTCTCCAGGTGTGCCCCGGGATACTATGGCAACCCCATGGTGATTGGCAGCTCCTGCCAGCCCTGTGACTGCAGCGGGAACACAGATCCCAACATGCTCTTCAGCAGCTGTGACTCCCTGACAGGCGCCTGCGTGGGCTGCATGCACCACACGGCTGGCACACACTGCCAGCTCTGCGCCCCTGGCTACTACGGGGATGCGGTGACAGCCAAGAACTGCACACGTGAGTGGGGCAGGCAGCAAGGACTGGGCAGGGGGAGGATGGGCAGACTGACTGAGGACATATTTAGCACCTTATCCAGGCTGTGCGTTTCCCCAGTGAATCACACATGTTGCAGGCATCCTCTGAAGATGGTAACAAGGAGAGAAACAACTCCAAAAATCTGCCCTCCAGCATCACAGCTCCATAACCTCCAATCCACCCCCAAATGTGAGCTACCAAACCACACCTGGGCAGGAATGGTCTTGTCCTGAGCAGCTCCTGCAGCAGCAGTGGTGGTGCTCCCTGGGGAGCAAGGGTTTGCACAGTCCACTCCCAGCACCACTCATTTCCCAGTGAGGAGCAACAGCCTAATCTGTGGCTCACAAAAGAGGGTCTGCCCTGGGTGGGTATTTATGAGAATAAGGAGGGAATCCAGAATGGGAGAGTCTCTGTCTTTGCTCTGATTGTGATAGATAAGGGGGAAATCAGATTCCCTGGTGGGAATAAGGTTTGTGAGGCTCTTCGGTCTCTAACTGAGCGCATTTTTCCCTGGCAGAGTGCAACTGTTCACCTTGTGGCACTGACTCATGCCATCCACAAACTGGCCAGTGCTTCTGCAAGGCTGGAGTGACAGGCCAGCACTGTGACCGCTGCGAGGTGAGGGCCACTGGCATGCTGGGATGGTCTCTGTCCTTGATATAGGAAGAAGGGTCAACCCTGATGTGTCGTCCCCAGACCTTTGAGCAGAGCAGTGCTGGCACCCAGGTGGTTAAGGCTGTATTTGCACGATCTGCCTGTACGTGATGAAATCAGAATGGTTTGCGGTGGAAAGGACATCAAAGATCATTTAGTTCCAGTCTCTCTGGCATTGGCAGGGACACCTTCCACTAAACCAGGTTACTCAAAGCCTCATCTAGCCTGGCCTTGTATGAATACTTCCATGGAGAGGGCATCCACAACTTCTCTGGGCAATCTATGCCAGTGTTCCACCATCCTCACAGTGAAGAGTTCTCCCTAATATCTAATCTAAATCTTCCCTCTTTCACTTTAAAACCATTATCCTTTGTCCTATCACTACACTCCCTCACAAGACTCCCTCCCTATCTTTCCTGTAGACCCCTTTTAAGTACTGGAAGGCTGCTCTAAGACCTCCCCAGAGCCTTCTCTTCTCCAGGCTGAACAATCCCAACTCTCTCAACCTGTCCTCATAGGAGAAGTGTTTCAGCCCCATGTTGCTAGGAATTCTGTGGGGGTTAAAACACTCCCTGGAAATCAAGGCTGGGGTCCCACGTCACCTTAGTGCACCCCAGGAGTGAGACACACATGTCCCCTTTTACTGAACAGGGCATCTTCTGTCCTGCTTTTCCCTAGGAAGGATACTATGGCTTCGAGGGATGCTCCGGCTGCCAGAGGTGTGACTGTGACATCGGTGCTGTGGGGAGCAGCTGCCACACACAGACAGGACAGTGCAGCTGCCTGCCTGGCGTCAGCGGCTCACGCTGCCAGCAGTGTGCCCCGGGCTACTGGGGCTTTGGCGAGAGCGGCTGTAGGAGTGAGTCCTGCTCCCCAGGGGATGGGCAGCAGTGGGGCAGGGTGTTGGTGGCATATCTGCTTGCTGAACTGTTAAAGGTTGAAACAGCTGGTCTTGTGTATGCTGCTGGGTTGCACAGGGGAAGGGATCTTAAAGATCTTCTAGTTCTAACCCCCTGACACCATGGGTGGGGACACCTGCTAGACCAGATTGCTCAAGGCCTTGTCCAACCTGGCTCTGAACGCCTCAAGGGAGAGGGCATCCACAACCTCCCTGGACAACCTGTCCCAGTGTCTCAGCACCCTCACTGTAAAGAATTTCTTCCTACTCTCCAGTCTAAATCTCCCCTCCTCAAGCTTCAATCCATTCCCTCTTGTCCTATCACTACAAGCCCTTATAAAAAGTCCCTTCCCAGCTTTCTCATAGGTGCCCTCCGGCAGTTGCACAGCTGGAATAAAGACTCTCCTTGCCCTCTCTCTGGCGTGGCAGCAGCGCGAAGTGTGGTGTTTTCTCTGTTATTAAACTCTGCAGAGTGTGAGTGCAGAGGGGGGTCCTGTGACCCACGCACAGGGGAGTGCACCTGCTCCAACGGGCTGACAGGGAAGCAGTGCGATGTCTGCATGCACCAGCATGAGATCCCGGTGGCAAGTGGCCCGGACAGCGTCAGGTGCGAAGGTCTGTGTCCTGCAGCTTGGGGAAGGAGGCGAGGGAAGCCCCTGCACAGGGCCCTTTGCTGACCGCTCTGTTCCCCTGGCAGTGTGTGACAGCTGCGTCCTGCTTCTGCTGGAGGATCTGCAGAGAGTGGAGATGTCCTTCCCCTCCATCCGCAGCCAGCTGGTCAACCTCAACGCCAGCTCCATTGCCTGGGCTCGCCTCCACGGGCTCAACAGCACCATCGCCACTATTGCTGTAGGTGGAAGGTTTGACATTGCTTTCTGCCTGTGTTTCCTGGCGCCTCGGCCTGATTTCAGCTCTTTTCTTCCAGAACCAGCTGCGTGAGTCCAAGAGAGCCATGAACAAGGCCAGGCAAAGGGCTGATGAGCTGGAGGATGAGAACGTGGACCTCACGCAGGACCTCAATGCACTGCAGCACAAAGTAGAGTATCTCTCCATCTTCCTTTGCCAGACTCCATGTCTCTCCTTTTATCCAAAATGAAGACTTGGAAGGCTGTGAGGAGCCTGGTTTAAGCAGGATGGATCTCCTGCCCAGCCAGCACCAGGCTTGGGGATTGGGATCTCTTACTTACATACTCAAGCTAGACCACCTAGATTCCTCTCTTGAAGGGTTCTTAAACATCTTGTGATATTGATGATTGTTTCTTGATTTATTACCTGCTTCTGAGGTGGCTCCAACTTCAACCAGCAAAAGAAATTCAATGAAATGTCATTTCTAGAAGCGGCATACATGGAATGTACTTAAACATCCAACGCTCTGCCTGATGTGCCCTTTTTATTGTAATAGTCCTTGGAGGCCTCAAAACAGCAAGACCTTTTGCAAGATGCAGGCTACAGTCTGAAAAACATCAGCTGTGTCTTCAGAGAACTTACAAACTGAGCAAGATTTGATTTGATTTGATTTGATTGATAAACTGCCTGCTTCTAATCAATGAGGGAGGGAAAAGTCTCTCTGAGTTATGTCCCAGGGCAGCTGCATGGACAGACACCTACACATGGTTCTCCTCTCAGCAGCCAAGCTGCAGCTGTCCACCTCATCTTGTGTCCAAATCAGGACCTGGATGGGCCTGGCTCCAGGCTCTAGGCTTTTTCCTGCATTAAGGACAATGCTGTCCTCTCTTTTCTAAAGACTGTTGCAGGATCCAGAGCCAGCTGCATGGGAGCTGCATTTATTACTTGTCCTTCTCTGAAGGTGTTAAATAAAATCATCACTAAACGCATTGTAGGTGAGCTGCACAGAGTAGGCTGTTGGAGGACATACCATCCAAGCACCTCAAAAGCAGCAAATTCCCAAATCTTCTATGGCTTTTGGGAAGGTCTTTGCTGCTGGCAGGTCACATAAACCATAATTTCATGCTTCAGCTAAACCAGTGTTGTTTGTGGTAGATGACAATGACTCAAAGAGAAGCAGCCCGGATCGAGCAGCACACGAGAGAGACATACCAGAGTGGGGAGCAGCTCCTGCTGGATCTCCAGAGCATTCAGAGAGGCATTGCAGGTGGGTCAAGGAGGGTCTGTGCTTTAGGGCTTTTCCTGCTGGAGTGCCACACCCTTGCTTTCAAACAGCTCCAAGCAGAAAGAGCTGTGGGGAAGAAAAGAAGGGAAGAAAAAAAAAAAAAAAAATGAAATTGAGATCCCTGCAGAGTTCCCGCTGCTGGGGTGGACCAAGCTTCTGATAAGCCCCAGCTGTTTGGCTAAGCATGGTCTTTGGGAAAAACACACTAAACTTGCACAGAAGCTATTAAAATGCGTAAATCCAGGATACTCTGGACTAGTGCTTCAGAAGGGGTTTAGCAAGTCAGTAAGTGACTGGATCTAGGAGGGGAGGTAAAGCCACAGCAAGATGCTTGTGTTGTAGCATCTGTTACCGTAACAGCAAGGAGACAGACGTGGGGCAGTACCTCTCAGTGATCTCAGCCAACTCAGGTCCTGAGTACTGCTTGGAAGCTGGCTGCAGGTTGTTGAGAGTGGTGGAATCTTGGGGGCATTGTGAAGGACCTGATGTCAATGCTAATGAGATCTGGATTTCTCTGCAGACCTGGTGCGGCAGATGGCCAGGCTGGGGGCAGCCAACGCCAGCACCACCTCCACTGAGGAGTTTCGGCAGAAGATGGCTGAGGTGGAAAGAATGCTGAGGGAGATGAAGGGGAGGAATCTGGGCAGTCAGGAGGAGCTGGCAAGGCGTGAGCACGAGGAGGCTCAGAAGTGTGAGTCTGGCTCAGTGGTGTGGGACAGATCCTGCTGGATCTAACAATTCCTCATAGCCTGGCTTGAAGCCCATGGGAACACCACACATCACAGTCATGGCTGGAGAGCACAGTTAATAGAACAGGACACCCAACGAGTTTTACAGTAATCTTAGGGTCCCCCATGGCAGCTCATCTTCAGCTCCTTTTCCCTAAGGTGAATTCTAGAGCACATTTGACAAGCTGGGTTGTTCTTTGTCCCAGAAAAATGCCCAGAGTAACAACCAACAGCCCACCACCCTCAGCAGCTCTGCCATCCTGAGGGCAACCCTTGCAGGAACCAAGGGCTTGGATTGTGCTTCCAGGACAAAGCCTCACTGCATAACAAGGCATGATTGTAGTGTGAAGAGCAAGTGCTTCTGATGAACAGCCAGTGGCAGAAGATAGTTCAGCAGCTGAAGGCTGCAATTATACCCTGGCCCTGGATAGAAAAAAAGTAATTTTTCACAATGGGAGTAATCAGGCACTAGATCAGGTCTCAGGTGAGGTTTCTCCATCATCTGGAGCCTTTCAGGCATTCCTGGTCATCCTTCTGATAGAAATTCCACCCCTCTAGGGCTTAAAGCTAATTTTGGATGAGATCTTGTCCTGTTCAGGCTGAAAGAGAGAGGGAGGGAAAATGATCACTTCTGGCCTTGATACCTGCCAAGTGAGACCAGAACCAGGCTTCTGCACAACCAAACACAGGAAGAGCCCTTCAACAACAGTTCTCATCTCCCTGTCCTCAGTGCTGCACCGGGTGAAGAGTGAGCTGCATGCCCGTTGGCAATCCAACCAGGACCTGGTGGACAGCATCCGGGATCAGCTGGCACAGCACAGCTCCCAGCTGATGGATCTCCGTGATGCCCTCAACGAGGCGGTGAACAAAACAAGGCAGACAGAGGACTTGAACAGCCTGAACCGCAACAACCTGGAGGAGAGCCAGGTAGAGCTTCACTAGGTGGTCCTGTTCTGCTATGCAGAGGTAGGGGTGTGTGTCCCAGCCCTGGTGGTGCCTAATCCTGCTTCTGTGTGCTTAGCAAAAGAGCCGTGAGCTCCAGAAGCAGCACGTGCTGGTGCAGGAAACCCTGAAGATGGCCAGAGACTCCCTGGCCCAGATCTCTGACTTCCTACAGAAGATGGAGAGTGCAAAGGAGGTGAGTGATGGAGATGCTTTGCCATGAGCAGAGCGTGAGGGGGTGGCAGCCCTCAGGAGTGACGTATGTGCTTCTAGGCATACGAGAAACTGGCAGCTCTGCTGGATGGGGCGAAGCTGCCCCTGACTGAACGGGTCAAGAAGTTCTCCCCAGCCAGCAGCAAGATCCCCATTGTGGAGCAGGCAGAGGAGCATGCCCGGCTGCTGGATGAGCTTGCAAGGAACCTGTCCAGGTGAGACACCAGTCCTGACTGTCAGTCATCAGGCTGTCTTCTGCCAGAGTTGGGGATGGGAAGCTGCAGCCCCATGGCATGGCAGGGAAGCAGAGGGCTGCCATCTCCAAAGCTTCATCCTGGAGAACATGTTTTGATGAGGAACTCAGAGGGGTTTGTATGTAGGGGCATGGGAAGGAGCTCAGCTTTAGCAGTCTCCACGGACTTAATGGCTCCATCTTCCAACGCAGCATTATCCAGGGCACAAACCAGGATGGCTTTATCCAGCGGGCAATCGATGCCTCCAACGCCTATGCCAGCATCATTGAAGCTGTGAAGAAAGCAGAGCGAGCAGCCCACGATGCTGATGAGGCAGCCAGCAAGGCTCTGATGGTGCGTGCTGGGGGGAGTTCTGGGAGGAGGAGCAAAAGCCAAACTCTCAACAGTCCTCCAGCTTTTCGCACCCACACATAGAGCTCTGCTGCCCCTTTTCTCTGAGGCACGAGCACTTTGTTCTGTGCTAGAGAGTAGAGGTCCTTCCACAACTTGGACCAGGCTCTGTAAGAGTTTGTGTCTCCCCATCAGCCCCATCTCACCCTAGCCCCACACCCCATGGCAGCTGTCTGAAGAGGCATTTTTGTGCAGCCAAGGCTGTAAACTGGGATTCCTCTTCAGACTCCCAGGCAGTGCATGGTTGTTTTACAGAGTGTCATATCAGAAAATCTTGGGGCCATCTCTAAAGAGCTGAAGAGGAACAGCAGCAACCTGGAGGAGGCTGTGAGGAGAGAGCAGAGAAAACTCAATGGAGGTGAGGGAGGCTTCTTGTAGGGCATGATGTCCTCTGGTCTGGACTGAGGTCGTGCAACACCCAACATATGCCTTTCTTTAACTGCAGTTATTAAAGGCACTCTGCAGACAGCAAAGGGCAAGCTGGCTGACCTCCGTGCAAAGAAGGAGCAGCTTCTGAGCCAGCTCCAGTCTGTGCAGGACATGCTGGGCAGAGACCAAGGTTTGTCCTGGGCTACCTAGCCTGGCTTTCTCTGCTCCTTTCCTCATGCCCAGGCTGTGACCCAAGTCACAGGGTGTTTCCCTCTGGTTCCTGGCAATCCCAGAGACTTTTTTTCCTTTCTTTCTAGAGAACACAAAAGAGATGATCCAGAATGCCAAAGCAGCAGCTGCTGAGGCCAACGAAACAGCTGCAAGAGTGGAAGATACCCTGAGCACCATGAAGAAGAATCTGGATGAGTGGAAAGAGCAATACGGAGACCTTCGAAATGAAGACCTGAACCAGGCAGTCCAGGATGCCAGGAAATCTGGTGAGTGCTGAGCCTTCTGGGCTGCCTCAAGACTGCCTGATCTTTGCATCCCCCTTCTTCACTAACCTTCAAAACTGTTTTCTCCTTTCCAACCCCAGTGTCCAGCCTGGAAAGCACAATCCCATTGCTGCTGGAGAAGCTGAGCAGCCTGGAGAACAGGAGGAACAAGAACGCCACTGTGTCGGAGAACATTGTGCGGATCCGGCAGCTCATCACGCAGGCGAGGAACGCTGCCAGCAAGGTGGGCTCAGAGGAGAGGGTGCCAGGAGCTTGGGGTGAATGAGAGCTTACTCCATGCAAATGGGAGTGGTATCTAGAAGAGCTCTGGGCCCACCAATCAGGGCCACTTTCTCACGGGAAGACTCCATTAATTTGGTAGAGCTGGCAGTGACAAGAGGCAGCAGCAGTGGGTTTGGATTTCTCTTGCTCCAGGTGAAAGTCCCCATGAAGTTCAACGGCAGCTCAGGTGTGCAGGTCCGGATGCCCAGCAACCTGCAGGACTTGGCAGCCTATACATCCCTCAAGTTCTACATCCAAAACCCTGAGCCCAGGAGCCGGCAGGGACGGCAGGATGGGACAGAGGAGGGGCGCTTCGTCTTGTACCTGGGCAGCCGGGAGGTGAGACGGGGCCCTGCATCAGTGGGGGATCATGGTAGGAGCAATGAAGGACATCAGCCCCTCACCTTTTGCCCATTCCCTTGGGTGTCTTTGTGGGGAGCAGGCCCTGGGTGCAGCCATCAGTCTGGCTGCAGGTGGATGGGGAGAGCTGTGCCAGTGGGACTGCTTAGCCCTAGGAGGATCAGAGAGAGAATTAGTTGCTATTCCTGCCTGTCCCAAATGCCAGCATGTGGTCTTGTCTTTCCCTGCATTCAGGCCACTGGAGACTACCTGGGCATTGTGCTCAAGGACCACAGAGTGCACTGGATCTACAAACTGGGCAATGAGGAACCAGCCTCCCTGACTGTTGATGAGGATATTGGAGAGCAGTTTGCCACTGTCAGCATCAACAGGTAGGAGATACAGAGGAGATGCATCCCAAGGAAGTTCAGCAGGGGACTGTCCCTGCAGTGGATGCAGGTAGTGCTGTGCCCAAGCCCAGACAAGCCCTGGGCTCACAGAGGTGCTGTAATCCATCATGCCTGTGTGATCAACACTGAGATACCTCAAGAAAAACTAGCAGGGAGATGGTATCTTACCTGGTCATGGAGGGTCTGAGGGTGCCTGCTGGAGAGAGAAAATAAAGCTCATCATGGAGCATCCATTCAGCCTTGTAGCAGTGCTGAGTCCTCTCAATGCACTGCTGCTGTGGGGCTCCCCAGTGGGAGGTGCACTCATTTTTGGCAGGGCTGTGCGGGGAGGCCCTTTCCTCAGGGAGGGCAGGATTTGCTTCTCTGTGGGAGTCTCTCCTGGTCCTGACCACCCCTTCCTGCTGCAGGATCCTGCAGTATGGGCAGATGTCAGTGATCGTGGAGAGGCAGACGGTGCACGAGACCAAGGGAGAGAGTGTGGCCAAGGGCGAGCAGGGGCTGCTCAACCTGGACCCACGCAACGTGGTCTTCTACGTGGGTGGCTACCCTTCCAGCTTCACGGTGAGAGGCAGCAGGGAGGGAGGCTTCTGGGAGGTATCAGCGATACCTTTGGAGTTTCTTGGAGGGAAACCCCCTTGATTACATGGGAAAATTGGGATCAGACTGTTTGGTTTCATTCCCAGCCTCCTCCCACCTTGCGCTATCCTAACTACCGTGGGTGCCTGGAGCTGGACACGCTGAATGAGGAGGTGGTGAGCCTCTACAACTTCCAACACACCTTCCAGCTGGATACCACTACTGAGAAGCCCTGTGCAAGGTAGGGCACTGTGCCCAGACCGGGGGCAGCTCTGGTCCATGGCACACACTTTGAGCCTTGGCTGCCCCGGAACATGCCAGCTGGATGTGATGCCATGGGCCTCTTCTTATGCAACTCAGGTCCAAGTCCACAGGAGACCCCTGGCTGACTGATGGCTCCTACTTTGATGGCACTGGTTATGCAGAGATCAAGTTTGAGAGCCAGTTTGGAACGACAAAGCGTTTTGAGCAGGAGATCCGGGTGGTCTCCTACAATGGCATCATCTTCTTCCTGGAGAATGAGGTAAGTGCTTGCTCCCCTGGGGAAATTTCACCCTTCAGTGTGCTAGAACAATCGCAGTCCCAGTTGCAGGAATTCCCAGTTCAGGGCACTGGGGAGAAGAGGGCTTTGGAGATGGCATTTCTACTTGGAGCAGCTTTTTTTGGGCTGCCAAAGACTGGAACAGGCTGCCCAGGGAAGTGGTTGAATTGCCATCCCTGGATGTATTTAAGAGCCATCTAGATACGGTGATCAAGGATACGGTGTAGCAGTGGTCCTAGCAGAGTTAGATAATGGTTGGACTTGATGATCTTCAAGGTCTTTTCCAATCACAGTGATCCTGTGATTCTGCACTGTTACTTAAAGCCACGAGAGGGCTGGACCCAGACCTCACAGCAGAAGCCATCACTTGTCTGGTGCTGGAGGGGCTCTCCTAGGCTCCAAGAGCATCCACACAGAGGCCCTATCAACCAAGCCAGGGTTCACTGGGGCAGGTGGTACTCCAAAGACCATTCCCAGGTGCAGAGCTCTTCTTGTGCCCCCACCAGCACTGGGCTGCTGCTCACGGATAAATCCCCAATGATTGTGTTAAGAGCACCTGCAGGAGGACCTGCTCCCAGCAGTGCTACTGAGCAGGTCAGGCTTGGCCCCACAGCTGAGTGCTGGACACAAGGACATGGGTCTGAGTGTCCATACTGCCTCCCCCAGGGTCAGTTCCTGTGTCTGGCCATCCGGGATGGGAAGCTGGTGCTTTACTATGACTTCAGCACTGGGCTGGAGATGGCAAAATCCAGCAGCAACTCCTCCCTCACTGTCAGCAGCACCACAAACAAAGCGGTAAGGGGAACAGGCACCTCCTTGGCTCATGTTGGGGCTTCTCATCCAGAGGCTGCAGGACACCCAGACCATTGGTTTGGGGAGAGTGCCCCAGGCTGCTGGATCATTTTTCTCTTCTCGTCTCCAGGTCCAGATTTTCCTCCTCAAAATGAATAACAAGAAGCGCATCCTGGTGCGGCTGGAGCGCCTCACCATCTTCATGGTGGAGCAGGAGAACTCCCTGGAGAATGCTGTCTCCTACTATCTGGGTGGTGTGCCCCCAGCTGTGCTGCCTCCCAGGTAGGTAGAGTTTGCAGTGGGGTGGGACAGTCTCCAGTGACCATGGGGGTGGTCCTGGCGCTTTCCCAGCCACATCCAAGGATGTTTGGGCTCTGCTGGAGATGTATGAGGAGATCTTTCTCTTATTACCCATCACTGTAGGCTTGAAGGTGGGACGTCTCCTTCTCTGGTGAGACTGCTGATAGGTGTCACTGAGTCTTTGCCATGCCGGGTGTTTTGGAGTAGCTTTGTGCCTGAGGCATTTGACATACCCATGGCCATCATGGGTCCTTCCCAGGCACTCTGTTTGAAGAGCTGCAGGGCTAGATCCTGCTCAGGGCTGGATCCTTCCTGGGCTGGATCCTGCCTGGGCTGCTCTGGTAACACTACCTGCTTCTCCTGCAGCTTGAAAGCACTCTTCCCCATGGGTGGGCCCATCCGGGGCTGCATGAAGGGCTTGAAGGCTCTTGGCAAATACGTGGACCTGAAGCGGATGAGCACTGTTGGTGTGAGCTACGGGTGCACCTCTGACCTCCTGGTAAGGCCAAAGCCCTGTCAGCCTGGCCAGCATGCTGGGGAAAGGGTCTGTCTGCGCAAGGGAGCCTAGGACCCCCAGGACAGACCCAGCTTCCCCTTGTTGACAAACAAGCATAAAACAGGGGGGTCATGGTGAGGTGCTCTGCATGGCTGGCCACAGCACCAGCCAGACCTAGTGAGCACCTCAATCATCCTCCCAGCACCCTTCCAACAGCGAGGCTCTCACCTCTCCTCTGTGATGTCCCTTACAGATTGCTCGGTCAGTCAGTGTCCATGGCCATGGCTACCTGACCCTGGCCCTGAAGGACGTGTCAGGGCTGCAGGACTTCTACAGCGGCTTCAGCTTCCAGACAAGCCAGCATGAGGGTCTGCTCTACCACCACACCACCCAGGTGGGCACCTGCAGTCCCTCTGGTTATGCTGGCTGCTTCTGCACTGGGGATAGTGCTGATAGCCCCTGGGAAAAGGGGAGGATTTTGATGGGTCCAGAGGGCGAATCTGCAGCAAGATCTGCACCCTGAACTCTTAGAGAGTGGTGAGGAAATGGGCCCTTCCTCAAGGTCCGTCTCCTGAGGATTCATGAGGTGATGCTTTCTGCAGGAGGGGATGTGCCAAGTGTCCCTCCAGAGGGGCCAATTGGCCTTGAACCTGCTGGCAACTGAGGTCACCACGCAAAATGTCTATGCAGATGGCAGGACTCACTACGTGGCCTTCTACAGTGATACCCGTGGGTATGTGTCCTGGTAGTGCACGGGTCCAGGGTGCCATTGGGCACAGGGACCTGCTCAGCCCATGCTGCTCATCCCCCCAGGTTGCGGCTGTACGTGGACGATGAGCTGCAGGACACAGTAGCAGGCGCTGGGCCCGGCCGGCGGCAGCAGCGGCAGGATGGGCAGCAGCTCTTCCAGCTCGGGGGCTCCCCAGACCCAGGTGCCCTCAGCAACCTCACCGGCTGCATCGGGAACGTCTTCGTCAAACGGTGGGCACCTCTGAGCTGACTGCAGAGAGCAGGGCTCGGCCCCATCCCACCTTCCACCTGGCTCCATGACAGAAACCTCTTCTCTCTGCTTGTAGGACGTCAGAGCCACAGATGGTGGTGGACCTGCAGCAGAATGTGGAGAACATCAATGTCACCATGAGCTGTCCCTGGGGTGAGCAGCCACAGCAGCTCAGAGTCACTCCTAAGGAGGACAGGCGGAAACCCAAGGTACCAGCTGCTGCCAAAATGCTCCACATCCTCCTCCTTGTCCTCCTCAGACGCCACCACTGTCCCCTTTCTGAGCACCTCTGCCCCATGACGCCCCCAGAGTGTCTGCCCTCAATCCATTCCTTGGTGCATCTTGTATAGGTGCCAGGCAGGCCTGCCTCAAAGGACCGCCGCCACGATCGGGATGGGCTCTGCCAGCTGTACCCACAGCCCCACGCAGCTGTGGGCACCTTCCGCTTCGGGGGTGCCCCAAGCAGCCGCTGGGAGTTCAAGGAGATCCCAGCCTCCTTTGGGCAGAGGTGAGGCTCCCCCATGCCCACCCCCCACATGCCCTGGGGCATGCCCACCCCTGGGCTGGCCCCAGGGACCATCTCTTGGAAAGCAGCTGTCCCGTATGGGAGAGCAGGGTGCTCCCATCACCCACTGTCCCTGCAGGTCCCATTTCTCCCTGGAGGTGAAGCTGAACTCCTCCAATGGGCTGCTGTTCTACGTGGCAGGCGAGAGGGGCACCTTCATGGCTCTCTTTGTCTCCAATGGGCGCTTTGTCTTCCTGGTGGGCATCGGCAAGCACCGGCTGCGCATCCGCAGCAAAGACAAGTACCGGGACCGGCGCTGGCACACGGTGAGTGCAGAGGCAGGGCTTGCCAGGGCCTCCCTGAGCCCCATCAGTCCTCTCCCTGCACCAGATGCCTCTTCAGGGGCTAGCTCTGGGCATCTCATCTTAAGCATGGATGGAACACACATGGTCACATGGGAGCAATGGGGACAGCAAAATCACAGCCGGGGCTGGCTGTGCTCTGAGCTGAGGTCTCTCTTCCCTGCCCACAGCTCTGGCACTCCTCCCAACCCCGAAAGCCAGCAGCCTTGGCACTGAGCTTTGGTCTTTGCAGGTCTTCTTCAGCAGAGAGCGGAGCCGAGTCCAGCTGGTCATTGATGGGCTGCGAGCCCAAGATGCTGCCATGGCCACCACAGAGCTCTTTGTGGCCCGGACGCCCTTGTACGTGGGGGGAGTCCCAGCTGGCAAAGCCAAAGCTCACATACCGGTAAGGGCTTGGTGGTCCCATGGCATCACCCTGTCTTGACTCATCACAAGCCATCACTCTGTGCCTGCCAGCTCTTGGTCCCTCTGTGCTCAGCCCCATGGCCTCTCTGCAGGTTGCGTCAGTCTCCAGCTTTGACGGCTGCCTGAGGAACCTGCAGCTGGATGGGAGGCCCCTGGGTCCCCCCTCACGCACCTTTGGGGTGACACCATGCTATGAGGGCCCACTGGAGGGCGGAGTCTTCTTCTCTGCGGATGGCGGCTCCATCGTCCTAGGTACCTCACAGCAGCCTGGGCTGGCTCCCGCGGCCCTGGGAGTGGGAGGGATGCATCCCATGGGAGGTCCCTTGTCCCTCTCCTCACCGGTGCCGTTTCTCTTCCAGCTGATGCACTGCTGACCGAGCAGGACTTGGAAGTGACACTGGAAATCCGTCCCCGCAGTGCCTCTGGTCTCATCTTCCACCTCAGCACAAGGAGAAGCTACCATCTGCTGCTGTACATGGAGGAGACAAAGGTAGTGGGAGGGTGGCTTCTCCACGGGTTTTCAGAGGCAGCTGCCATCCCCTGCCCATCCCACTCAGCTCCCTGGGCTGTAACGAGCCTGTCTCACACCCCAGGTCACGGTGAGAGCGAACATTGGGGGTGCAGAGTTCTCCTCGTCGGTGACATGTCCATCTCTCTGTGACGGGCAGTGGCACACCATCACAGGTAGGTGACAGCCAGGATGCTGCTCTACTCTTGCTGCTCATATCTCCTGGGGAGAGTCTGGGCCTCTTCTTCAGGTATTTAAGCCCCAGCTCCCACCCGTGTGCACTTAATGGTAGCTGGGATCTCCCAAATGAAATAATTTCCTAATCAGAGTCCTCTCTGGCCTTGTCAGAGCTGTCCCACCCCACTGGCAGAGGGCAGCCCTCTTCACCAGACTTTTATGGGCAGCTCCTGTGGCCAAGGGACAGGTCTTTGAGGAGGTGTTTCCCAAGAGCTGGGCCAGGTCCTCTCACCCTCCCAGTAGTTTTGCTGTGCTGCAGCGGTGCTCTGGGTGAGAGGCTGGAAGTGGCCTTGCTCTCCAGGTAAGGAAGCAGCACTGAGTGTTGTTTTCTTTTGAAGTTACCAAATGGAAAAACATCATCCAGGTTGATGTGGACACGGAAGGCAACTACACGGTGGGACCCAACCAGCCTCCTGCACCCAGCACAAGGGTGACCTTCCATGTTGGGGGGCTGACAGGTGAGTTGGGAAAGACACGCTGCAGAACACCCTAAAGTGAAGGGAGATGCTGTTCCACAGGCAAGCCAGAGGTGCTTGACCCCCTGCCCTCTCACCAGCAAGGCTAAGGTTTGGTTTTGCCTGTTCCTTCCACAGAGACAGACAGCGCCAGCACCCTGTCACCATTACCTCCCCTCCCTCATTATGTGGGCTGCATAAGGAACCTGGTGATTAACCGGAGCCACGTGGACTTGCTGCAAGCCAGGACTGTCAGGGGCTCCGTTGGCCTTAAGGGTTGCCCTGCGTTGTAAGTGCCTGCACCTCCGAGTACGGCCTGACCGACAGTCCTGCTCCCCGGGCCCCAGACCTCCACTACTCCATAGCATTCACTGTGGTCTTACACTTGACCTCCAGCGACTGCAGGCACAAGTCTGGGGCCAAAACCAGAGAGGGGCCATGAATCCAAGGGCACGGAGGGCAGGGGAGGAAGGTGGGGAGAAGGGGACACTTTGGGGACATCTTTCACAAAAACAACCAAAAAGCTGGAGCAGGATGTGGAGACAGGGCTGGGTCCTTCCATGGTGGTGAGGTGTCTGCAGGATGTGGTCAAGCATGGCAGGACTCCTGCTGCCAGGGGGCTCGTGGCAAGAGCACCTGTCCTGCAGAGTGTGGGCTGCAGCACACAGCAGCTGTGCAGCACGTCCTAAATCCTGCTCCCTTCACCCTACACTTACAACGCACATAGATTTAGTTCACGGAACACTTGAGGCTATTAATAACAGTCACAGACTGTCTCCTGCTAGAGGCTGGAGTCAGTTTCTGGTTTATAACAAATGCAATTAGGACAAACTGGATTAATTCAGTCACTTTTGTGTTTTTACAAGCAAGGACACATTTAACCTCCCCCCAAGGGCAGTCTCAATTCACCTGCCACTCCTATGCAGAGCCCTGCAGGGGGGAGCTTGGACAAAATTCTGTTTGCAGAATTAGCACTGTCTTATAAATTAATCTGCTACAAACCTGAAAAAAACAAACCAACCAACCCAAACAAGGACTAAATTAGGCTGGGAGAACTGCTGAGGGAAGCAGCCAGACCCAAACCCCCCTCTCTGACTCTGCAGTTGCATTCAGCACTGGTAGATACACTGACAAAAGTCCTGTTGGGTGAAGCAAGAACCTGTTGTTTGAAAGGGAAGAAATAAAGAAAGGTTACCTCTGAGTCTGGCTGAGGGTGAAGTGCCATTTGGCCCTCACCTATCATGCCAGCAGCTGCCTTCTGCCCAACCTCACTCACAGCTCTTGTAGTGCAGTCTTCACTTGAAACAACCTTTTTTTTTCCTCCCAAAACACCTAGCTCACTCATGCACTTACACATCATATACATATATATATATATGTATGTATGTGTGTGTGTGTATATCTATCTATCTAGCCACCTGGGGACAAAATCTTGCTTCCAAAATGGACTTATAACTTATATCAGTATATTGTGGGGTTTTTTTTTTTATGAGGGGTAAATATTGTAAAATGGGTTTTTAACGTGTCTATCTTAAAAAGAAAAAAAAAAAAAGAAGTAATTATGACCTGTTTTTAAGTTGTAGTATTAAAGATGGTCTTTGTAAATCACTGGTACATACTTTGGAGTCGAATAAAGTTTTATGTTACTCTCTTTCACTTCGTTGAAGAGCAACTGTGAAGCTGATGTAGAACTGCAAGAGGACCAATCACAAAGGCATTTTGGTTGGGAAAGGCTTTTAAGATCTTTTCTGTCCAACCATTCACCCAACTCAGTAAGTGGCACAACAGGGATGGTGTAGTTCTATTTACCATGAGCTGCTCCCTTCTTGTGCAGCAGCTCTAAGTGGTGTTGGGACATTCATGAAGGTGAACCTCCTTGTGTTCAAGCTGACATAGAAGCATAGTTTCATGCTGGTTGGAAGGAACCTCTAAAGGTCATCTAATTCAATCTAGCCCTGCAGTGAGCAGGGACATCCTCAACTCAATCAGGTCACCCAAAGCTCTGTTGAGCCTCACCTTGAATGTCTCCAGGAATGAGGCCTCAACCACTGTTGTAAAGAACTTTTTCCTAACATCCAATCTAAATCTGGTCTTTAATTTAAAACCAGGGCCACCCTTGCAGCAGTACATGGGATGTCTGGGTGCACTGGCTGCTCTGTAGATGATAACCTCGTGGACCCAAAACTGGATGGCAGTTACCAGTGTGTCTCTGAGATGCTCATTACTCATACAGTCACCAGGCCTAACCTTGAATCACATGGGAAGTGGAAGCCTGGTGTCAGAAATTCCTTCACACCAGTGCATGCAGCATGAGGAATAAACAGGAATTAGCTGCTGAAGGGCTTCAGCCAGCCACTCACAGTCCAGGAGGTTCCTCCAGTGCACTAATGGTAATTTCTTGATGCAAATGGTGTATAAGCCAACTAGAAGAGGACCACTGCTGGACCTTATACTCACTAACAAAAAAGGAAGGTCTGATTGAAGCAGTGAAGGTTGAGGGCAGCCTTAACTGCAGCGACCATGAGCTGCTGGAGTTCAGGATCTCATGCAGTAAGAGCAGAATATCAAGCAGGACCACAACCTGGACTTCAGCAGGGCCAACTTAGGCCTCTTCAAGCAACTGCTAGCAAAAATCCCACGGGACAGGGAACTAGAAGGTAAAGGGGCCCAAGACAGTTGGTTAACATTCAAGGACCACTTACATCTTCCAAGCTCAAGATCAGAGCATCCCAATAATTCTGTGAAAAAGCATCAGAAGTGACCAGTGAGAAACTCCACTGAAAAAGAGCAAGTTCCACACACTCAAGCAAGAACAGCATGGCAGATAAAGAAAATTCCTTTATTTGTAGATTTATATAAGCACAATATGAAGTTAGTAATTCTACTGCAGTAGCTTAAGTTAGTATCTAGGAGTATCTGTAAGGAAGAGCAAATAACTTAATCTAAACTCATATCTTCCTCTTCATCTTTCTTGTCCTTAGAGTCTCCTTCCTTTTGGTCTGACTTGACACTGTTCTGCATTGCTTTGGCAAATGCTTCTACATCTAGAAGTTAAAAACAGTAGTTATTTAACTTTGTACCTTCTGGGATGGAGGTTATTGCCCACATGTGGTTAAAACTTCATTACTTGGAAAATAAACAGATGCTTTAGCAAGACTCTATTAACAGGGAAGAACATTTTAGCATTCATTCAATACATAACAGACATTTGGATCTGATGCTGCCAGTGTTCCATGAGCCTTTAACTGCACAGGCAGCCCAAGACCAGAATTGCTGCAGTCATGGAACGGATGCTAAAATCTCATCAGGGAAAGCTGAAACCACCCACCCCCAAGAACTACAGCCCCCACCTGCATTTGCAGATTTCAGGGGAATCACTAGACTCCCACAAGAGATATTTCTGAACCAGGTGACCGTGACATGCCCAGAGCCTTGCGTCTCTATCAGGAAAACAATGCCATGTCTGCTGGAGAATAACTGAGCCACTCTCTTTTGCACTGATGCAAGGACTGGCTCCCTGCAGCTACTTAGCAGATAATCACTACATTCCACATTCAACCTGCAGTGGAGAACACCAAACCCCCTCATCACCCAACAGCACCAACACTTACCTCCTTTATTTGCTGCATCTACCGCCTCTGCGGGTAAGCCAAACTGACTCATTAGTGGGCCAAGCTGTCCTGAAGCTAAGGCAGCACTGAACATGCTCAATGCCTGTGAATCAGAGTCAAAAGTGTCAAAAACCCAAACGTTTGCATTGTGTTCCTCCAGCACCAGGTGGCTATTGTGCAACACCAACATGAGGAGAGCAGCCCCATCACAGCTCAAAGACTGGCCAGCCTAGAGCAGCCACTCTCCAACTGCTGCACCATGAGCAGGCTCCAAAATGCTGCTGTATCCACAGGCTCTGTGGAGTCTGCAAGCTGGACCAATGTCTGCTTGTCACCAGCCTAGATGCCAGTAAGCACAAACTGGTCAGCCTTGCTAGACCGAGCAGCACACCACCTGCCACCTGGCTCACAGAAGGTGGAGGTTGGAAGGGACCTCTGAAGATCATCTAGTCCAAACCTCTGCTACAGCAGAAATCACCCAGAGTAAATCCCCCAGGATTTTTTGAAAGCCTCCAGAGACAGATGCTCCACAAGTTCTCTGGGCAGCCTGCTCCAGTGCTCCATCACCCTCAAAGTGACAGACATCCAGAATCCTTACCTAGCTGCAGATGCTCTATCAAACCACTAATTAAAACAGCCTCAGTTCCCATCCCAATCTTGTTTCCACAGACAAGCTGCTCTAGTTTAAACTCAAACCAGTCACCTTAGCCACTGGAATTTTTCAAATCAACAGATTTAAATCAATCAGTCTAACCAGTTCAATTTAGTCTGTAACACACCAGCTTCAGTCACACACAGGCAGCACTGGAGTTAAGTAGCAGTGTTTCAAGAGGCACAAGACAGTGCAGTAACCATAAGCATCTCTTCCCTTCAGTCACCTCAAATGACCTTTAAGGAGACTGCTGACAGGCCACTCTGACAGTGGAATTTGCTACTACTCCCATTATTTGCCAGAGACAAATAAATTAGAGAAAGGTAAAGCTCAATTCCAAAAGCAAAAGTAAAAATCATTCTGATCTGCCCTTGGATATGCAGGCAGACCTTGTGCTCCATTAAATCCTGTCCCTCCTCCTCTCCAGTTCTACTGAGCAACTTCCTACGCTGAACAGCAACAGGAACCTGAAAAAGCAGGGCAAGGGAGCCATGGGGGAGGAGGGGAGGAGCAGCTCCCCTGACAGCAAGGCACCCACCTGCTGAAACTGAGGAGATGTCAGGGTATTCTGAATCTCTTCTGCCGTCTGTGGCAGAGACTCCCCCGAGGGGAGGTAAGGCATCAACCGCTCCTGAACTTCAGCATTGGCCAGGATGGGAGCCATTATCTCAGGAGTCAGAACAGTTGCCAGGTCAACTAGGAAGGAAATAAAGAGTTGGCTGTTAGACTGTGCACAAAACCTCATCTTTATGTCATGTAAGCCAAATATCTAGTCAGAAGTACCAAGACCCAGCATACTGCTAGCATCCTTCCTCCCTCAGTTTTGGAGAAAAAGATTTTTGAAGCAGCAGAACAGCACTCAAATGAAGGAAAAAAAAAAAAAAATCAAGGACACCTTTCAAACTAATTTGGAACAGGACAGTAAAACAGCTCCAAAAGGACTCATGGATCCAGGAGCTGCCTCATCAGAACACTGTTACCTTGCTGTCCTCCTGCTCCAGCTGGCACATTCATAGTAGCTAAAATGTTCTGAAGGTCGCTCAGTTGAATGGGCTGGGTTGGGCTCGTGGCTGAGCTGGTTCCATTACCCGAACTTGGTACGGGGCTGGGACTGGTCACGGAGGCAGCCGCGGGAACGGATGGGGCAGGTGTAACACGGGTAGAAGAAGTTGTGGAAGATGGTGTCACAGCAGCTGACTGGCTGCGAGAGCTGGAGGAGATAATTAGTGCAGGAATTCCCTGCAAAAAGAGCTTTGCCTCTGGTATTTTGAAAAGATTCTTTTCTAGCTCTACAACATGAAGAGCTCCTACTTCATTTTAGAGGCAATAAGCAGACTTAATTCCCACCATATCTCCTGCTCAGGAGGCCATGATTCCTCCCACAGCAGTGGCAACTCGACATTACGAGGCCACTACAAAACCAGGCAGGGACCCTACCTTGATGATGAGCTGCTGGTTGGGGGTCCCCCACTTCCAAGCAGACTGGCCAGCCCAGGACCCGTCAGCGCACCCAGCCCACCTTCCATAAACATAAAAGAAGAACAGGCTTAGGAATTGATTTATTCAGGTTTTTTTGCACCTCTCTGTACTGGAGAGGTCACTCTTGTACCTGAAAGGTTTTGTCTGCTACAATAAAGGAGGGGATGAAAGAACCCAGACCAATTTCCCCCACCCCTTCCTTAACAGCTCTCATTCAGATCTTGCTCTTCCATTAGAAAACAAAAGGACTTTGGTTTGTGCCACACACACAGAGGATTATTGTAGCACAGCCCTCTCCTCCTATGTACTCATTCCCAAAAATCCAGATTTTCTCTAAATCCTAAGCCAAGGCCCTCAGCAGAAGATAGAGAGGCAGGGCCTTTGAGTGACTGCTGCTGTCTCCCCATACACCTGGGGTTTGCAGCTTCAGACCTAACAGATGCAGCAGCAGACTCAGCAGAGTCCCTTCACAGGCAAAGTGAGGACAGCCCCACGCACAAACTGCTCCCAGAAGAGAAGCGATCAAGAGACAGCAGGAAACCAACATTCAGCCCTTAAGCCAACTGCCATGTGCAAAACAAGTGAGAATCAGCCTCCTTCACCCACACATGCCAACTACCAAGGACTTATCACAGCTTCTCGGTCCATTGGAGCTGTCAGTGACCGACTGTCCCTCTACAATTCCTCTGAGCCGCATCAAACACTCCATTTACCATATGCTTGCCATCCCCAGTGCCTTCTTGTGCCACATAGAATTGGACACACCTCCCTACACCAGACCTGTACTCATCACCCACCTTCTGGGAAGTACCTGCAAGCAGAGGACAGAACAACAACACTCCCCTAGCAAATGTGATTAACTGACTGGAGGTCAAAGTGAGCACCAGCCACTAGCTACTTTGTACAGAGCTCACTCTATAGAACCAGATCCCTAACACTTTTTTTCACCAATCCAGAGCTTCTACAGCCTCAGGAACAGTAGAGTGCAGATGCCCAGGCTGTACCACACTCCTCAGTTTGTCCCTGCTAGCAAAGTTTACCCAGAAACAAGAAAGCTGCTTTGTGGCAGGAGTTCAGCAATAAAAGCAGAGTCCCAAGAGAGACGCAAACTGATGCAAAAGGACAAGATGCTACTGGGGGAAAAGATCCAGACAGATTCATCACAACCACTGTTTGCCAAAGCAAGCAGATGGCTTTCCTTGCATTACTGCAGTAAGCTCCATGTCAAGCTGTCTGATGGAAAGGCAAAGAAAGAAGAGCTGCCGAGAGAAAGTGTTGAGAAGAAGAGGAAGACAGTTTCAGGAGTCATGTGAAGTTTCAAGAAGGAAGATCCTTTCCAAACACAACCTAAAAAGCCAGAATATTCCAACACTAACAAGGGATTTGCATCTCAGGCTAACAAGACATGTGCTAGAGCCACGAAAATGGACTTTGGACTCAAGCACAGAAGAACCTTAGTCACTGTCACACATACCTTTGCCTACTTCCACCTGAGGGTCTGACCTCTCAGGAAATGCTACTGGGCTTGAAGTGTGGATAGAGTTAAGATCAGACCACAGCAGGGACTCCACCATACCTCTCATCCCCCTCCAGAAAAAACAGTGCAGTGATTCAAGCTCTCCCTAGAGTGTCCCAGGAGAGAAAGCCCTAACCTGAACCTCACTCCTCTGACCAGAGTGCTGTGGGATGAGCATGCCCCAGCCTTCCTCTTGAGCTCTGCACACAAATATTCACTGAATCAGAGACGAGCAGTTCCTCAGCTTGGTGACTGGGACATTCACCAGTGATGAGTCCCTGGTTCTCAGTTGCTGCTCCAGTGAATATTTAGAAGGAGGTGGAGGAGGGGTAGAAAAACAGAAGGAAAAGAAAAAACCACAGAAGACTGAGCAGAGCAAGGAGCAGAACTGATATTCCTTGCAGATCAAGACAAATCAGTGCTGTGTAGAACCTGGTGCCCTTCACTTCCTGCATTTTTATTTTGCCCCTCAGCCCATCTTTGAGGCAGGGCTTTGCTTTCTGCCATGAAAGCAGCACTATTCAAATCAACAGCACTACTGGAAAATATTGTCAGGTAAGATTTAACCTGGCAGGAGAAAACACCATTTTGGCATAAAGATATTAAAGCATTTTACCAAGTCCTCCTAAGCCCGTTGGTCCGATCAGCTGCATGAGCTGGTTATGGCTCATGTTTCCAAGAAGGCTTTGCAAGCCACCCTCACCTAAAAACAAAAACATTCTGAAACACAACATATTCACAGAGGTTTTTTTGTTTTTTTTTCACAGCACTCCAGCTCAAACAGCAGGAGATTAATTGGCATCACATTCTGTATGGAAAAACAGTTTCAAGTGTTTACTGATTCATGATGTTCATAAAAGATAAATGTAACTTGGCTTCAGAAAGAAGTAAGACTCCAGAGAATCTGCTGGAAACAAAGAGAGATTTCTCCTGGCAGTCTTAACTTTCAGCCTGCACCTATTAAAACAGCACAATTTATTTTGCTAAAAGTACATTTACACTTCTGGTATTAACATTGTCCCCAACTCACCCTCCAGAGCCACCAGGAATTTCCTCCTAAGAAACTACAAATGCCTATTCTAAAAATAAACCTAGAAAAACCAAGGCTGTCACATGAAGGAGCAGAGAATGAACTGTACCTCCCAAAGCTGAGAGCTCATGGCCTCCACTGGCATTCCCACCCAAAGCACCAGGCATTGGGGGGTTGTTGAGATACTCGTTGACTTTACGGCAGTGTTCCTCGTCCTTGTCCGTCTTCGGCTCCTGCAAGAAAGTCGCTCTTGGTAGGAATCAAAGTGGAAGCATTTTGTTCTAAAACCTTCACTGTTGTGTTCCCACCAACCTGCATCCAGAAGAAGAGTCGTTTTGATCCTGCCTTGAACTTCAATACATACACACGGCCTGTAGTGCACTGAGGTACCCTCTTGAATTCACAGTCATCAGGGAAAATAATCAAATCCTGCAAAATGTGGCAGTGGGAAGAGGTTTGAGAAAACACACCAATAACATTTTTAGCCTCCTAAAGACCTCTGCCCTCCTCCCCAAGCCTTCTTTCCTCTACTCTGAGGAGCACAGAGATTTGGAAGTGCCAGTCTGCGAAGCCACGGTGGCATCTCATCCTGTTTTGTCTTAAGAGAATGCTTTTTTTGGCAGCCTCAGCATAACACAAACCCATACTCACATCCTCAACGTTGCCTGAAGTCCTGTCCTTCCAGCAGAAGTGAATGAGGGAATCATCAGTCTGCTGGATGTACACGAGACCTTTTCTCTTGTCTGGAGTTACAGTGCTGCCTTTCAGGGACATCTTCCCTGCTCGAAATTCCACCAGGTATTTGCTTGAAGAGCCACGGGAGCCTGGCACCAGGCTTGGAAATAATGCACCAGAAGACATCCTGGAAAGAGAAAACTGCAGATGTGATGGGGAACCATATTCTCTTTTTTCACTATCTTTATCAAACGAGCTAAAAGTGGAGTCCAGGGCACTTCACAGATCTCCACTGATAAAGCACAGCCTATCTGCTAAGGTACTTGAAACCACCTCCACCCTGGATGCTTCCTTCTTCGGTTCACAGGATCGAGGACGTTTTAAGTGCAAGAAGCCCTACTGTAATACTGATTTTCGGGCTCCTGCTCCAGCATTCCAACAGAGAACCGCTAGCTGCCGGTGCCAGAGCAACCCTCCACGGGTCATCTTAGCTGCAGCAGCTTAGTATCTCCCAAGGGATGCATTTACCAACCTCGCAGGTCGAGCTGTTCGTGGCGGAGCCCGGTCGGCCTGCATGACTTAGCAGTTGTTTTTAAGCTGGCAGTACCGCTTAACCCGCCCTCCCAGCACTGACGATCAGAGGGCACAACGGCAGCGGAGCCCGACCGGAGCCTCTCACACAAGCCGAGAGTGGTGGCTACCGGCACACAGGGCCTCGGGTGCAGGCCGGCCGCACAAACACAGCCCAGACCGTCCGCCTGGCCACAGCCGCCTCCACCGCTTCCTACCCACTCGAGAGGCCTCGATCTTCAGCCGGGCCCCCGGGCCGCCACCTCCCAAAGCCTCCCCGGTGGCAGACCCCGGTCCCCAGTGCTAGGCGCAGCCTAGGCCGGCCGGGCCCCAACGAAATCGCCGAGGCAAGTGGTAGGCAGGGTCGAAGAGGACCGCTCGGAGCCTGAGGCAGAACTCAGCCGGGGCGAATTAAGCCCACTCCACCGCCCCCTGTGCCAGTACCTGCCGCCGCCGACCGCAGGCCCTTCGCCGCCCGGCTCTTCCTGCCCCGCGCACCGGAACCCCTCCCGCCAAGGGGCGGGGCAGGCGCCCTCGCGACCGCTCGTGGTTGCACGACGAGGCTGTCAATCAAGGGCGGTGCGCGCGGCGCCCTGCTGTGTCACGGCGGTGCAAGATGGCGGCGCCCTGGCCCCGCCCTCCAAGCAGAGGCTGCAGCCCGGCTCTTCTCCAAAACCACCTTTATTCCCATTTACAGCTTTACAGTGTAACAGTTGCGTCCACAGATCTGTACAGAGCAGGGTCATCAACAGAGGGGGAGCGACAGTTATTTAATATTACAAAAATAAACCCATTTCAGTGAAGAGACTCTCTCTGGCGCGGGGCAGGATGGGGCTTCGCCGAGCAGGATGGAGGGGGCAGGTGTGAAATCCCACCCAGGCCTGAGGCAGGTTGCCGTTACAGAATTTCAGTATTGCTTTGAGGTGCAGATAACCCAAATCTCGGGTGGCTGCAGCCAGCAGGAGTTGCCATGGGGCTCAGCCCAGGGCCCAGCAACCATGCACATTGATTCCCAAAGGAGGGCACAGAGCTGCTGCCTCCCTGCTTTGCTGGGGGAAGAGTCTTAACATTGGGTTTTGAAAGCATTTTTCGGCACAAAAATCACTGAGAAAAGTAGTTCCCAGTAGTAAACAGGAATTGAGTCCTGTTTTTCTGCATAATTTAGGGCACGTTTCCCATCCTCATTAATGAAGGTACCAATAATTATATAAATGCTGGATGTCTGAAGGAGCTGCTCATCATTTATGTGACATTGCCTCAAAGACACAAATGCAGACGCTATACAGCAACTATAATTCTTTTACCTTCACTATGTTTTAATAAAAGTCCCCTCTGCTCCAGCTGACACCTGACCATTGTGCCAGCGTAAGCCCCCACACCAGAAGCACTCCCACCGCCTGCAGCCATTTCTCTCCCCTGTCACCTCACAGGTTCCCAGCCCAAACTTCACGCCACGTCCCTTACCACCACTGCCCTTGGTGTGGGCTGCTATCACTCCAGGCTTCTTAGAGCCAAGAGGCTGCTAAGGAACCAAGTCCACCCACATCTGGAGAAGAAGCTTTGATGGCAGAGCAGGTGGTGATCAAAGCTCCAATATAAATTATCTTCATCTAATAAGCATCATGGTGAAAACAGAACCAGTCACTTCCAGCCCTCCTCTTGCCCTACCTGACAGCTGCCCTGGTAGCAGTCTCACAAAACTCTTGTCACCATCTAGAGGCCCACAAGGTATTTAAGTATTTATTATAATTTCTTTCTAGATGTTTTTTCTACATAGCTCTATTAACATATACTAACACAGTTATATACAAGTGTTTAATCAAGTTATAAAAGTGACATTCTTTCAAAAGGTGCAAAGTTATTAATGTTTTGACACGTAAACTACTGAGGCAAGATCTGCGTCGAAAATAAAAACTTCTTTGCATTCAGAGCATCAGAAGTCCCATGGAGAGCCAAGCAGAGAGGTGGTGGCAGTGAGGGGTAAGGGGTTTGTGAGTGTTGTCGATGAAGAACAATAAATTAGATGAATGGATTTGGAACTAATCTGAAACTTTACTAAAAACTTTACACTGGAGGAAGGGGTAAAGACAACTAATGAAGTGTTCTTTACTTTAATCTTCCCAGTTTCTTTTTAAACTCCATGAATGTTCTGTACTGAAGTTTGGATTAAAGATGTCACATTGGTTTCATGCCTTCACAAGGTTTAGGTCTTTGAATGTAAATCATAACTTAGAGAGAGGGATGCTAACCTGTGCACTTCTTGGAAGCAGAGTATCTCTTTAGCAGTAACTCTGCAGGTTTTCCATTCTGGTAATTTCTTTTTGTGTGTGTCATTTTAAAAACACTGCTCCAGCACTGAAGAGACAATTTAGTTTAGGAGGGTTTTAAACTCCCATGAGATGTTAAACTGGCTTAACACATGAATCCTGTCAATCCTCACCTAACAAAGAGGGGGGCTAAACTACTTGCAGTGAGTTTGGAAAGAGGATTAGAGTGCCTGGCATGGTCATTAAATTCCAGTTCTTTATAAAAGCCATCTTTATGCCATCCCATATGGATCTGCAATGTCTTTTTAAAAGCCAAGTGTCCAGGCACTTACTAGGAACAAACACAACCCTACAGCCTATGTCATGGTACCAAGTCTGGCTTGTGAGACCTCAAGACTTGAAATCAACACAAAGTACCATTTCTGACTAGAGTGGAGTTGCCACAAGCACATTTAGATTAGGCCTTGAAGCTTTACAGCTTCCTTGAATTTCCCCAAAATTTAAAGTTCATCCAATCAGGAGATACAACTACTTCTCCATGAGTATGTTAATTTCTTTTGCTATTCAACCCTGTGGCTGGGAGAAAAGCACTTTTAAAAAATTCTGCTCTCTGGATGAAACCAGAGATGTTTGGGATATCAATTAGTTCTTCCATGAACTCCTCAAGGTGCTGGTGCTTATCTCCAGCAATTCCTCAATTACTGTAAAGGTCACAGCAATGCAGCTGCTCTCCAGTTTTGCCTGGTTACTCAATTAAAAACTTTCATAAAAGAAGAATCAACAGTAGGATTAAGTTTAAATTACTGAGCCAAGTTTTTTGAGCCTCTCTCCTCCTTTACCCCTCTGAAATGTTCCATTTGAAAGCAAATGAACACATCAGTTCAGTAACTGATTGTTTCCAGGATTGCATGGCTTTGATGGCTTGATAAGGAACCCAAAAAACCCTAAAATTCCCACCTTTTGGTATTACATGCTCACAGAAAACTTCTAATAGGTGTAACTGCCAAAGCTTTAAGTTGATTCTGCTTTTTCACAACATACAAAACAGACATGACCTAATAATGAAAAACATGCAAACCAAAACTTCCCCAAAATATGAACCTGTGTGGATACACACACCAAAGTGCTTCTAAATCAAAAGGTAGTCTAGAAGCATACACAGTGCCAAAGCTGCCAAAGGTAGTGCAGAAGATTTAAGCCTCTGAGTGGTAGCAAGCAATATATTTTACATTGTAACCACCTCTACGTTCCTGCAAACACTTCTGAACCTTTTCCTGTTTTAAGAACAGTATTTGTCTTCAGAAAAAGCACTTTTTAAAGCACCCTTCCCTTCTCCTAATGTATGCTTTATGTAATTTTATCACAGGTACATAGTTTAATGCTCACAGTGTCCAAAAGTTGTGAAGACTCTGTAACAGACAACTACAGTTTGAGAAGCTCAGGTTGGGTTTTGTTCCCCTGAGTCTCTCTGTTATTGAATCATATTCAGAGAGGGGGGAGGCCAGGAGCTGCAGCCCCCAGGTAGTGCTACATACTGTACGGAAGTTCACATGCATCTCTTCAAGGGCAGTATCAACAGTACTAGACTGGATCCTGTTGGCACCATATTAGTTTTTCATCCCTGCTCCAAGTTCCAAAAAACTTCAGCTTCTTCACTATTGTACTAAGTAACAAGGATATTATCTCTATTTTACTTAAGTTACATAGTTCTCAAGGATGTTATGTGCTCTACCAGATACAGCGAATCTTCCTGACAAAGAAACTAGGGAAAAGAAAACTGAACAACCAAAGGCCCCTTTGAAAATTAGTGAAAACATGATGATTTCTGGTGCAGTTTGATGGAAAGAATGCAACAGCATTTAAATATTTGGCAATCCAACGTTAGTGAGAATTAAATCCTTGATTGTTGACCAATAGACTTTTTTTTGTTAAAATTTACTTAGAAAAGCTGGTTTTTGCTATCAACAAAACCAGAGTAACTGGTTTGGAATGAAATCTAGTAACTAGATGTCCAGGTGAGATGAGAATTGGTTGTTTAAATTCAGTATATGTCAGGACAGTCTGAGAAATCTCTGTCAAAATAGCCACCTGAGTACAGCCAATCTGAAGTCCCAGTGTAGGGGTTAGTGCCTTGATGAAACCATCTGGAAAGGAAAAAAAAAAAAAAAAAGGAAAAAAAAAGGAATGAAACAATAAAACAAAGGCAAAAGAGAAAGCAGTTATTAATAGGAGGGGGAAACAACAACAACTTTCCATCTTTAACAAAACACTAAAAGCACAGTGGTATTTTTTGATTAGAAAAAAAAATCTTCAGGAAATATTCTGAGCATGAAAAACAAAGCATTAAACTTCCTCCATAATTATCACCACCTTCTAAAGCATTTTAGGTTTTTTTAATTCCTTTTTACATAAAATCAAGGGAGATGAAATGGATTTTAAAAGTGCTGTCCTATTGCAAATAAAAATAGCACTGATACTTTAGCTTTTATATATATATTCATTTTTACTTCAAAAGAATGCCAAGTCAGTTACACAATCCTCTCTGTAACCTGTCCAAACAGGGAAGAGTTTTGTTCTGTGAAGCTGAACTCTGCACAGAACATTAACAGATGCTTGCTTTTTAGTCACGTTGACTGAAAACAATTTTATGTTCTCTGGAAATTATTTTCAAAAGTTTTAACTGGAATTAGTCTGCAGCTGCTCCTCCAGGCTTTGGGAAGAGAATGCTTTCTCTCCTGAATTTCCTGAAATCATGGGGGCATCCTAAAGTTCTTGCCTTTGAAGGAAGCACCTGCAGTAACTGACTGTGAGCTCTCTTGACAGCAGAGTGCTGGCATCTGTAAAAAGCAGCTACTGGGAGCAGGAGCCAAATCACACATTACTGAGACTGAGAAGTCACTTCAGTATGCAACCACAAGAGCAATCTGTGAAGTATTCAAGCCAAGAAGTCCTCAGAGTGTGAAAATAAAAGGCCCTAAAGGGCCACAATGTCTTACACAACTGTCAAAAGCTGGACAGGAACTGGTTAAAGGAGAGATGAGATTTAACATTTTATTCATACTAATGCAATTATGATCTCTGTAGATTCCTAAAGTATCCAACATTACCACAGGAGTTAACTATGAGAGCTTTCAGCATTTATTACTAGATAATTTCTGCAGGACAAAAAGGTTATCAGCAGTTTTGGCTTCCAGCTAAATTATGTAAGTGTTGACCCAGCCAATCTTTTAAGAGACAGTATAGATTGCTGTCATGCACGAAGTCAAACAGGCTGTCTTGAAGTAAAACATTTCAAGCAATAGACCAAACCAAGTGTTAACCAAATGCCCAACTTCCTTCCTCCTTACCGTGTGTGCCACTCCACTTCATCTCTTGCACGCTCCTTGCGAGCAGCTCTCTGTTTCTCTTCTAGCCTCTCCTTTTCTTTGCTAGCCACATCTAACAAACAATTCAAGAGAAACTGGTTACTGGACAAAATGAAAACACCAAAAGCACAGACAGGACTGCAGAGACATGAAATACGCTTGATTCAAGCAGGAGAAAGCATCTGCTGCAGACAATCTCCTTGAACTATGAAAAATCTCAGGTTTAGTTTTTTGTTGCCTGTCATTTCAGAAAAGCTGGTCCTACAAACACCAAGTCAAAACAGAAATCTTGGTTTTTTATCTGTCAGAAACACTGCACCAGGACAACAGGGAAGAATTTGGATTAGGCATAACACAGAAAGTGATTTCTTTTCACTATCTGGCCATGTGTTTTTTTCTGACAAATGCCAGAACAACAGAGCATGTCTGTTCCCCACATGTCTTTCCAGACAAACTCCAGAGCAAGAGCACGTCTGCCAGTGCTCATGCAAATACACCATAATAGGGAAGCAGAGTCTTGAGATCCACCTTGGACACATCTGCTCTCCCAAACTTTTTCTGGGAGCAAAGAAAAATTTGCACATTGTTCAAAAGCATGTTCATGAACACAGGATGAAAAAGAGTTAAGGGAATGAGAAACCAAAGACAGTGTTTCTGTATCAATCTACCTCCCTCTTAAAATGTAGTAATGGGAAGAAGTATTTCCACCAGCAAACACATACCCATGTTTCCATTCTCCATATTTCTGATATCTGGTCGTAGCCGACAGTCAGTGGGAGCTAATATTGCTTCCATGCCCTTTTCTAGCTCATTAAGACTCACAGCAAAACTGGTGAAATTGTACATCTTAAAAAACAAAGGTAAAATAACATGCAGGTCATTTTGGGTTCCCTACACCAAATGGATACAACAGAACTTTCCAGAGAAATTACTGAGTCAAACCTTCTCCCACTGGCTACCCTGAAAGCAAGGTTAGGTTTATATAAAACTAGTTCATTTTGTTGTAGAGAAGGGGTAAGGAAAGGCAGAAGGGGATGGAAATCACAGCTTTCATTTTTTTAAAGCAGTCCTTGCTTCATAGCATCAAGACATTTTCCTCCACATCTGATATTTTAACATCATGACTTTTATGAAAGAAACCCACAAACACCCAAAACCAACCAAACAAACCAACCCACCCACGCTTACAAGACCATATCCAGCTGCCTAGTTACTGTGTTCTTTGGAAGCCTGTCTCTAACAGCAGGGTCAGCAGAAACAAAGGTGTATCCATATTTTGTAAGTATAAAGATCTTACAGACAGGTTAATCTAAGATAGCAGACTCACACTGAAGCAGATGAAATCAGAGCATTCACTTATTCTACCAGCACAGCAGTGATGCATTCAGCACAGAACAAAGCAGGCAGCTTGCTGTAGTCTAATTTAACTGCTACAGCAAGAACTGCCAGAGCCTATCAATAGGCATCCTGAGGACAGACACTTCAGCAGGGTTTCCCTTGAGCATTACTCCTGTTCCTGAGGATGTCACCAGTGACAGCAACGCACAGGGTGAATGAAAAGAACAGTTACCTGTGATGAGTTTGGTGGCCTACAATTTATTCTCCAAAGCAATTTACTGCCTGGTATGAACTGCACTGTGTCTTGAACCTCTGGCATATCATCAGCTTCATCATTTTCAGATTTAATAACATCTTCACTCTGAAACAAAGATAGCATGTGGAAGAGGAACAAAGAGAAATTGGACAGTTTCATCTAGACCTCTACACTGACTGTTGACAAATCTGATGACATTTGAGGCACTACACACTCTCCTGTACTCCTACCTTATCCTCATGTTTCTTTTACCTCACTTTCTACATTGTTCCTGAATGTCTTGCTCCTGATATCTCTGAATAGCTTCCCCCCCACCTACCTACAGTTTGAATGTCTGTTTAAAAAAAAAAACAAAACAAACTTGTAGGAAATTAACATCTTCTAAGAATTCTTTTCTCTAGTTTCCCTTCCATCTCACCCTGTAGATTAACTTCACCTAAGATGACTCCTATTTCATCAGGTTGAAATGAGCCAAGACTTGAATTTAAATCACTTCCCATACTGGCCTAAGAAAGATAAACAGAGTATGCCTGCTTTTGGATACTCCATCACCTGCAAATGATTTGGATGTGAGATTAAAAGACAGATACACCCTTGTTTCAGTCTGGTTTCCTGTACATAGATTCTAGGAACTATTATCACTGCCAATTTTCTCACTACAGAGCCTCTGTACTTAAGTTTCTAAACACAGTCTTTCCTTCCAAGCTCTTTTTGTTACCAGATGCACTGCTCTAACACACATTAAAAAATTAAACTCAGTATTATTCAAGAGCCTGCTCTCAGAATCTGGCTGTTGTAGGACACAAGACATCTACATGGTAGAATTTCAGAGGATTTCACCATGAGAAACCATTTAAAATCACGACCACCAGAAGGGAAGTTTGAGGCAATAACATCCTAGAGTGATAGTAACACAGTTTTTCTCACTCCCCTCATTCCCATCCCCTTTCTATTTGCTTTCTGCCCCCTCTGACATGACTCACTGACTGTGTGGAAATAAAACCTGTTAAACAGGGCCTGTTTTATACACTAGGAAACAGCTCCGTGTGGTTAAGAGTCTAATTCCAGTCACTTGATTTGAGTATTCTTTTACTTTTGTAGAGACTCTTTTAGGCTACTTTCCATGTCAACATCTGGTTTACTGTTAAGACAGTTCCCCATCTAAATATAGATTCAACAGGAAGGAAGGAAAGAAAGAGTTGATTTAATAAGATGAACAGAACCTTATTATCTAAAAAAAAAAAGAAACCCAAAATACAAGCATGACAGAGTCCAGAGCCAAAAGTAAGGCCTGTTGTTGCTCTAGATCCTTCTGATGTGAATACTTCTCAAAAAAAAAAAAAAAAGCATTAAATCTTTTAAAGTTAAGAGTGACTAATGTAACTTTTCATTTTCATTGAGCAACCAGGGTCTACATTTTGATATCAAGAGACTCAACAATCCCCTGCTGCACCATACATTTTGCTTTTACATATAACACTGAAGCTTTGGCAACAATTTATCCAACACTGCTTGCTTATATGTGATGAAAAAACTCTGCATGCTTCCAGAACCCTTTGTTCTTGAGGCTCTCTACATCAAATTCTGAAAGGCTGTATCACCAAAAGGCATAACTGACTTAAAAATCATGCAACTACTTTTTCTTTAAAGCCTCCTATTATTTTGGAGTCAGCAGTAGAGCCACTTGCCTCATTCAAGGACTGGACAACATCAGCTTGGGGTTTGATATTGGATGACTTCTCTCTGACAAATCTCCAGCACGTGCCATTTCTAGGAGCCCTCTTCAGTACCAGCAGCTCCCACACGAGTTTACACAAGTTCAGAGTGCAATGCCTCCTCTCAGGACCGGCACTGCCCATCTCTGACCTCACCAAAAGACAGACCATTTTAACCCCCTGTTCACCACCTCCTGACCACTTCCATAAAGAAGTTATCCTTTCATTTCTCACTTTTTGGTCTCTTTTCTCCCTAAAGAATCCTTCACCTTACCGGCTTTGATTTCTTCTGCTCACCACCTCTCCTTTCATTCTTTTTGTAAGTCTCGTATGTCGTGGGATCAGTGCACCATAAACATTCTGTCCATTTGCCATAGATCACACACAGCTTCTTCCTGCTGCAGAGAAAGCAAAGGAGACTTAGCTGTTGCATCCATACAAAACCTTCTAATCATTCAGATTCTGATCTACATTAAACACCCAGCTTCCTACTTAGCTGTGTTTTATGTTTCTTTGCAGATTTCTTAGAAGTCAGATAATTGATAATGCAAAGGAAAGGCTTCAGCTTATTCTGCAGAATAAATCCTGCAGAACAAATCCTCATGACTCAGTCACATGCTCTGGCCACTGTCAAAATGAGTATGGGTCCCATAAAGCCAACAGTTTATTCACAACAAAGAGGCTCAGACTCACAAAACAGATTTAAGTTTCACTAAAAAACTCTAACAATTATTCTCTCATTATTTTAAACTGAAGCTGCAAAATTGCAACAGTGAAATCAGTTGTGGCTATTCTGCATTCTCCCTGGATACCTTATTTTCCAAAACTAGAGAGTTTTGTCTAATAATGCTTAAAATAATTATCCCAGAACCAGGACTGCTACTGACACAAAGAACAGTGGGTTACAGTCTGTATTGCTAGCAACTTTGCAGTCACATCAGTTTTGGTCAGTATGCCAGCTCTAAAGAAATGCCACAGTGCTAAGAAAGAGGCCAAGAGGCTTTTATCACTTACTTTTTGTCCTGAATGTAGCCCTCTACTCTGTGAAGCTCTTTTCCAAATAGTCCACATGGTTTAAAATTAAGGACACATTTATCTCCAGTACTGTAGAGGAAAGAAGTACATGCTTAAAGAAGCAATCTCTAAATAAGTTTAAATTAAGTTTACTTTTTTACCCTATTTAGCTTTTTTATATAGTTAAAGTTAGCTGAGGGCTATTTAGATCATTATTTTTCTTTAATTATGGTTTATTGCCTTAAAAAAGGCACACAAGTTTTAAAATTCCACAAATAGGTCTAAAAAACCCTCAGTGTGCACAAGAAGATATCACTTTGTGAAAGCCAACTGAAAACACAAACATCCTTCTGAAATCAGTGTTACAAATGACCTATACAGCAAAATCTAGTCAAGTGCATTCAAATGCTACCTCAGAAGTTTTGAGATGCAGTTTAGAACTAAACATTGTACAAACATAAAGCAACATTATTTTTCAACATCTTCCTTGAGAGACACACACAGATGTAAAGAAGCTCTCTCAGTGTGGTATCAAGTCAAGGGTCTGTGTCAAGCACAAAGCATACAGAGACCATCCTAGGTCTTTTTGTGCCAATAGAGGAGACAGGATTGTAGAGTTGATGCTGTAAGAAGTATTGAAACAGAAGCTCTGCTGGATTGAAGCTCTCATTTATTCACAGAAAAACATTTGCAGAAGTCTCCAGAAACTTTTTTTCCCCTCAGCATTAAAGGAGGTTATTTATTTTAGGGTAGGCAAAAAGCTTTTGTATAGTTTATAGCAGACCAACTGACACACTCTAAGTTCACATTACCCTACTCTGCAGTCATTTTTCTGTGCTGTACTCTTAATTTAAGGCATTCTCTGTTACCAAAACTAAAAAGTGTGTCAAATCACAGTTGATGGAGGTCCACTGCAGACCTCCAACAATTATTCCATTTAATGGTTCTGGAGTAAAATTTATTTTCTGTTCTCTGTCAATAGGGCTGAATTTGAATGGGTAACTCATAAATGTCACATCTTTGTATCCCACAAGCCCTCTGCCTTTTCATTAATATTATTACACCACCAAGCTCAGGCTAATGAATAGTTCACATTTATCAGAGAGGAAAAAAAAAGACGAAGAGACTAAGACCCCAAGACTTTGGACCTACAAAACAAAGCTTCCTGTGTTTGTGGTAAAAATCTGCTTTGTAACAGAAGTGACCACACAGCAGTGCCTAAAGCCAACCCTCAGCTTCATGATTACCATTACCTGTGATTTACAATTTCTACGGTTCCATATTGCTCTAACCACAGTTTACCAATAATTACATTATGTACACAACAGGTTGGATTTGTCCATGTGTAAGCTTCATTATGTCTGTAAAGAAAGAGAGAGAAATAAATCATTTTCTGGAGCCTGAAATGGAATGCAAGCCTGGTTTCAATTCTGCTCATGGCAGGGGGAAAATATTTAGCACTCCTATGAACAGCTAGCAGTTAACTTCAAACAGAGAAGAAACAGACTCCTCTTTATGAGCCAGTAATGTGCTGTAAGTGCAAGTTAGTAAACTGAAATCCCCTTTATTTTCCTTCCTTCCCAGAGTTGAAATAGTAAGTTTTACCATTGCTGTGCTTTTGATTACAAACTCCATTCCAACATGAACAGCAATGCAGGAATTCATCTCTTTCATTTGCACTTTTCAAGCTGTATGTTACTAAACAAGACTCACAGGAGATCCAGACTGACAAAGTAACACCCAAGAGTCTTCTATTCAACTACTGCAGCAGCACTGCAAACATCTTCCTAAAGCTCTTGTAAACATCTTCTTTGTACACCTCTGTCCAAATCTAGAGAGTATTGTTTTTGTGATAGAAGTCCCACTGAACATAAATATTTGAGTCTTCTAGCATAGACAGTCACCCCCAGCTCTGATGAGCAGACACTCCTGGAGGGCTGGCCAGACTATTTCAAGAGTTTTTCCTTTTACCAAGGTGTGAGTGGTAAAGGCTTTTGAACCTGAAGAGAGTGGTATGAATCAGCAAACTGTGTACATGGTTTCCACAAACATGCCACACATTTCCTTTAGGACTGCTCCAGTGACACTGAAGGAAATTTTGAAGAGTTGGGGTGTTGGTTTGGTTTTTTTTGGTTGGTTGTTTAACACCTGTGGGACAACAGCACCCTATCCAAGCTTCATAATGATGACATTTTAAAATCCAATTTGTTAGTCAATTCCATCCTTTCCCCAAGGAAGGCTAATTCTAAAACTGAAGAGTTTTCCACTTGTTTCATTTTGGGTTTAATGTTTAGTGAAGAGCTTTACAAAGATCAGTTAACAGATTCTAATCTTTAAAAGGCTTATTCTAAAAGTGGCCAGAATGTTAAAGAACAGGATCCTTACTACCACTGACTCAGCAGAGTCAGAGCCATCTATGCTCACTTACCTTTCTATGCTGGTAAAAGAAATGCTCAAGTTACCTGGCTAGGGCAATCAGTCCATGTTAGGAAAGCTTGATTGTAATAAAACAACTTGATTGTAATAAAAAATAAATAATAAAACACAGAAACAAGCAATGTCTTCTTTGTAACAACCACCTTGTACTTATAGTAAATATGGAGAGAATACTCCTATGTAATGTCTCCAAATGGTCTGTCACTTTGCAGTATAGAGAAAAACCAGATCACTAAAATCTGATTGTTTTCCCCAGCAAATTCTCTCCAAGCATACTTTAAAACAATAACTAATCTTCAAGTGGGGAGAAAAATACCAAATTCATCCCATCAGCCTAAGGAGGCATTTTTATTCATGAACTACTTGACACCAGAAGCACAACAAGAAGACACTCATGGCCAGAGCTGATAAATTCAAGCACTTGTGCATGCTGGAGAACTGAGGGAGAAATGTTTTCTAACATGTCTTGAAATCACAGCCACGGGTGACACAAACCCAGTACTTAACACTGATTTAAAATTTTGCTTCCTAAACAGTTCCTTGTCCACTCGGATCCTGAGCAGTTCTCAAGACTACTCCAACTAACAGAATGGTATCAATCAAGATTTGAGTTCAGCTTCTGCTGCTACCTTGAAGCAATTATTTAAAATAAATGCTTTGATTGTTTACATTCCAGTATAAATCTGCGCCACATAATTTGATTAGGCAGAGCAAGAGTTTTAAGAGTCTTGCAACTAAAGGTTCTTCCTCAAACAACTTCATTCTTGTCACACCTGCCTTCTACACTGACATTCCTAGGTCCTTCTACATTGAGAAAAAATGTCCTCTATTTCAATAAGCATTTATATTCAAGACCAGCTCATACTTTTATAACCTTTGGAAGATTAAATGCCAGCAGCTTGAATAAACTATACTTTCAAAGGAAACTACAGGAAAAGTCAGTGCTTGCTCTGACAGGAAAGCTGACTCTATTGGAACCAAATATCATCTGATGAAATTTCTAGACATTTCAAACAACCTCAGAGTTAGGCCTGAGGAAAACTTTGCTAAAAGCACCTTTAAAGTCTTTGACTGCAGAAGACTCTTGTTTCTCACCTAGTGCATCCCTACATCCTGCTTGGGAAAGATGAAGTCTTTGTGCCACCAGGGCACAAACCAACTTAGAGGGAGCTGTGTAATTTAGTGGAGACAAGCCTGGAGTAATCTTGAAGAGGGACTAATCCTAATTTTAACAGGAAGGTGATTGTACACAGGAAGTATTAAACATCTGACAAAACAATCCTGACAAGCTTCTCACCTTCCCTCATCACAACATCAGCTGTTCTGAAGATGCATTTCCTATGCATAGGCAAACAGATCAAACCCAACAACATTCAAAAAGCAAAGTGAGCTTGAATATCCTGGTAACAGAATTTTCTCTCTCCATTTTACATTCCTTCACAGAATCAACTGCCATTAGCATTCAAATTTCAAGAAATGTTTCTTTTTATAGTGGAAAACCTGGATCAGTTAGAATCAGAATTGTCAGGGCTGGAAGGGACTTAAGGATCATCTAGTTCCAACTCCCTTGCCATGGGCGAGGACATCTTACACTACTACTAGACAAGCATGGCACAACTTAAAAGAAGAGAGTCCTAAAATTGAGCAGTGAGAATTACTTTCTAAATAAACTTCGAACTTCTTCAGCAAGAACTTTTTAGAAAACACCTCTGAAGAGCCAACAGAATGGTTATCACCTGTCTTTTTACTGAAGTAAATGTTAACAATGTCAACATTACATTAAAAAAAAAAAAATAAATAAATTATTTACTTCTCATACTCACTTCAGAAGCTCCAAAGTAATTGTTCCCCGAGGCTCTGCTTCTATACTCTTTCCCCAGAACTTCAGTTTGGGATAGATTGAGCCATGAAAGATAAAGTCCTTATTGAGGCCTTCCGAATAAAATGCGCTAATGGGTGGGTGGTGGCTGACTTGCTCAGATATAAACCTAAATCCTAAATCCTCCCTAGCAACAACAAAAGAGACCATTAAACAGTAATTTTTTTTAACATTACAATATGAAAGTGTTACTTGATACTTTAAAAAAAAAAACCACATTAAGGTTTCATATCTAATTATAAATGAGACTTTTCTAGTCCTATTATCTGCAATTACTGAAATTAAGTAATTTGTACTCTGAACACTTCCTCACCATCCCTGAAGGTGTTATAAAAATATGCAGACATGGCACTTATGGTTTAATGGCCTCATGGCCATGTGTTAGATCAACAGTTGGACTTGATAATCTTAGATCTGGGCCTTTTTCAACTGAAAGAATTCTCTTATTTCTCAATACCAGAAACCAACCTACATTCAAACACCTAAATTACTTTCTTCCCAGAAAGGCATTAATGGAAGTTTCACTGAAATAACTCATGAAAATATTGAAACTCTTTGGGCAACAGCAGAAGGTCTAAATGAAGATCCTTTTCTCCACTGCAGACATATCATCCATTTATTTAAGCAAGCTGAAGACCTTCAGACCAATTCCTCTGTCTGACATGATCACCAAAACACTTATTAATTAACAGTCCCTGGTCAGAGAATATCTTTGGTAGAAAAATCCAAGTTTTTCTCTGAATAGTTCAAAGAATGCTCTGCAGAAATACAGTTATCAGCTTTTGTAACAACTTCACAAAGATACTGAAGTCCTTTGGGGAAAATAATTTTAGCTACACCCAGGAAAGTATTTTAGTAGGTATTTATTTCACTGAATAAACAAACACAGTAGCATGAGTGCTTGTGAACTCAAGAACACAAACAAACCCCAGCTCCCAATTTAAAGTAATTATCACCTGGTTAATTCATAGGTTTCTCCTAACAGCGGGTTAAATGGTTTGCCAGTTCTCTCCCACTGAGAAGCTACAGCAGAAACTGCAAAAGCAGCTACAGCCTATAAGCAAATTAAAGACATATTGTTATGAGAATAGAACATTAAAACTTTTAAGTTTAATATATTATGTTTATTGCACATTACAGTACTCTTTTTTAAGAAAAGTGCTACGTATTGCTTAAGGCCAAAACGTTTGTAAGCCGTGGGATAAGTCCTATGAAGTGGAGAAATATAAGCAGTCAATATGAATTCATTCCCAAAAGGGAATTCTTTTCTGTAGTAAATTCTGCCAGGTTAAACTCTGCCCCATGCTTCTCCACCTACCTCTAAGAGGACAGCCTGGGTTTTTAAATCTGTTTTTGATTCATCCCCACACTCAGCTCACTGAGAACACAGTTTTGCTTTTCCTAGTGCCAGGCAAGCATTGTTTCTAACAGGGATCAGATTTCTTGATCATACCAGCAGGTACAAATGATACTTAAAAGTTCCTGCAGGCTGATAAGTAAGGGCATGCACTGCACAAACACAGAACACAAGATAAAACAATCTAGTTTCACTTCAGAGCCCTAAGCAATACTAGTGGAACCTAATGTACACTGGCCTGGTTTCACTATATTCAGCTCTTCGTTGCAAGACCAGCCAAGTACTATATTCTACTCACAACAACCACCAGTTTTGGAGAAGAAAAGAGTGGCAAAGCTTGTCTCTTTCATAACAACTTTTCATCCGGCAACTTAAAAATAATGGAGCCACTCAACAAGTCAACTTATGGTGACTTAACACCAAGATTTCACCTTTACAACACACAAAACCACAAGAAAAGTCACAATCAAAGCAATCCTGAAAAGGGGTGAGGTCCTTGAGTATCATCGGTTGTGGCACTTCGCTGCACTAGACTTTTGGCACAAATTATGTGCAGAGCATGGAGTATGAAAGTGCCACAAATACCTGATACAACAACTCTGAACCAAGAGCTTGTCTAGACAGATAAATATAGGCATTCTTATGATAGCTCCAGAAAGAAATACAGTCAAGTGAGAAATCTTAAAATGAAAGACTGAGAGAAAAAAAACAACAAACTTGTTCTGAACTAAGCAGAAGATGGTAGTTGTTTCTTACCTGCATTCTTTCCAGGGGGTCTGCATGACTACAAGCCTTATTAATGAGGTATATATGTTCCATATATTCTGTTATTCGTTGAAGGAAACTCAATGGCTCATTGAAGACAATAGGCATTGTAATCTTAGACAGCTCCTGGATAACAAAAAGTTAAGTTAGACACAACAGAAACTTAACAACTGACAAGAACAGTCATAGTTAAAGTAAGTTATGGGTTAGTTTGTTTATAGCATTCATCAAAAGACATTTGGCAAGCTTATAGTATATCTCTAAGTGCTACAGCGGAAAGGAGCCAGAAGCACCACAGAACTCTTCTAGCAATCTGAAAGGATAAACAACTTCAGATGCTGATCCAGCTAACCTAGTAAATTCAAGATGAACATTACCTTCTGTTCTGTGGTCTGCATAAACCAGAGAGGTGACAGTTTCCAAAGATAGCAGCAATAAAGTGGCAACCAGCTCATTATTGATATTTAAGTACCACGCATTCCTTTGAAACCTTCACACAGCTATTTGCATAAAATCTAACTATTTTACTGCTGCAACCACAAATTATTTTTTGAAAAGAACAGTTACATAAAGAACAAGGATTTTAATTGCTCTAACAGATTTTAGTAGCTTTATTTAAGCAACCTGTTATTTGCATCAGAATGCTCCTCACTTCGTGTGTGGATACAAGACAGACATGAAGTTCAGACAGAGACTTCCAATTTCCCAGCTCTCTTACAATACCCAGGCAAATTCAACTGTTTTTTAATTAAACTGCACTCAGGACTGAACACTAAAGCATTAAGTGCTTAAACTTCCATTTCACTAAGTTTTAAGGTGATGTTCCCTACAGAAAAAAAAAAACAATGCAAAATGCTTTGGCAGGGGGTTTGGACTCGATTTCTGGAGGTCCCTTCTAATGTTCTGTGATTCCACACCAGGTATTACTCTGTCTTAAAGTTTAAGCAATTAAAATTAACCAGTTGAAGTTAGGAAAGTATCAGGATATTTTATCCAAGCTAACTTACCAGTCCAATGCATTTTTTCAATATGCTCCACACACTAAAATCACTTCTAGAAAACATCGGGGCAGGCAATGATGTCCTGTAATTGTGAAAGAACCAACTGTCATTATTAGCTTCTCAAACAACAAGACATTTGCATTTGTAGGTATTAAAGTTATTTCTAAAGGAAGCAAAATATTAACTTAGAGATGACAGAGGAAGCAGACAAGTAAAGTATCTTTTCAGCTTCAGAGAGTTAACCTCTTCCAATGACAGCTGTAATGACCCGAAAGATGAGCCAGCATCCACTCATTTCTCACTGACTGTGCACTCCTGTGTGCTTACCTGTGTCTCTTAATTCCATTCTCTTGTATCTCTGTCTCTCCATTGTGCTTTCCACTTCTGTTGCTTTGGTGTGGATCTAGATCAAGCATTTCTGCAACTTTATGGTTTGCTTCTGAAAAGTCGCCTGAAGAATTGTCAGAATCAAAGCCTGTATAAAAACCACAAGGCGACAGTTTTCTTAGGAGCTTTATTATCCCACAGAGTGCCACTCACAATTTGTAATTCTCACAGCATATGTGCACTTATACCATTTTACTTTAAAGAATAACAGAGTGAAATGTCTTTATTAAGTGACCTCATTTCCAAGAGCATTTAGAGTGAATTATTGTAATCAACCATTCTCAAGTGATTTTTCACACTACTGAATACAAAGTTGATTTAGAATCTTACAAGTTCTTCCACAGCTCCTTATCAGATTAACTTCATTGTTTTCTCTTCAGAGCCCAATAACTTTGCTCAGTTAGAGAGTTTTCCTGAAAAAAATTAACCTAATCAATTTACACTTCTAACAGGTAAGGAGCAATTAATAAGCTATCTGCAAACATCCAGAGGGCTACAGCGACAGAAACGTAGGACATCTAACTTCTTTTTGCCATGCACATGTGCAAAAAGTACAGCACTTCCCTAGTGGTTACAGTATGAACCTGTGGACACCAAGATGAATCATATTCTCAGCTCTACAAGAGACCCAAAGCATGACCTGCAGCAGGTAGCTCCATTTCCTATGACCCAATTTCACCTGCTTGGGTAGACAGCTACTGGAAACACTGAGAACACCAGCATCACCAACGTGTTTTGAACAGCTTTAACTATATTTTTAAAAGTTAATCCACCAAGAATGTACAGGAGCACAACCTTCTGTAATCAAGCAGCCCTAAGTCCAAGTTGGACTAAACCAACCACTCAAGGTTTCTGGCTGATGATTTTATTGCTTTAAGCCACACTACTTCCACACACATTTAGATTCCTAACAGTTTATCTTGGTACATGCCTTTAAATAAGAAAATGGTAAAAAAAAACACTTTTATGTTTATGCACACACACACTTGGTCACTATCAACAGCAACAGACCTCTGGTCACTGCTGCCACAGACTGACTACAGAAACCAAAGAATTGGTGACAACAAATGAGGACCAGCTGCAGCTTCAATACAGAGCACCCTGAAAGATGTATTAGTACAATCCCCCTTCAAAACTGTCACAGTTCTGCTGATCATTCAGTGTCACAAAAGAACATTTCTGGTGCAAACAATTCAAAGAGCATTAAGCCCTTTCTGAGTGCCACATTCAGCATCAAGAAGCACGGGACTTTAGTTTCCACCTTCCAATTTAAGAGCCAGAATCCAAAAGCAACAAAAAAACATGCATCTTTGCTGCCTTACAATTGTTTCCAGTTTTAAGGAACACACTAACATAATTTTTGTATTCCTTCCACTCCAGCTATCACAACCTGGGCAACCACTTGTCTATGTGCTGACAGTCACCGTGACTCAGCTGCAGCCCATCCCCAAGCCCAGCTGTGAGTAAAGAAAGATTCTGAAACATTACAAAGCATTTAAACACATTAATGGAGTGGGGGGGGCAAAAGGCAGTTTTGACAAAGATTTTACTTTTTACTCCATTTAAAACTGAAACAATGTTAAGATCCTCTGTCATTAACTTTTTTAAATCAGTGTGTCTATCCCAGGAATACTCAACTTTTCTCTTTGTTAACATCTTGTCAGACCCCATCTGGAGTACTGTGTGCAGTTCTGGAGCCCCCAGCACAAGGAGGACATGGAACTGTTGGGAGCCAGTCCAGAGGAGGGCCACAAAGATGATCAGAGGGCTGCAGCAGCTCACCTATAAGGACAGGCTACAAGAGTTGGGGCTCTTCAGACTGGAAAAGAGAAGGCTTCCAGGAGACCTTAGAGTAGCCTTCCAGGATCTGAAGGGGGCCTACAGGAAGGCTGGGGAGGGATTATTGACAAAGTCTTCTAATGACAGGACAAGGGGCAATGGGTTTAAACTGGCAGAGGGGAGATTTAGACTGGAGGTTAGGAGGAAGTTCTTTCCAGTGAGGGTGGTGAGGCACTGGAACAGGTTGCCCAGGGAGGTTGTGGCTGCTCCCTCTCTGGAGGTGTTCAAGGCCAGGTTGGATGAGGCCTTGAGTGACTAGTACTAGTGGGAGGTGACTAGACTAGTACTAGTGGGAGGTGTCCCTGCCTATGGCAGGGGGTTGGAACTAGATGATCCTTGAGGTCCCTTCCAACCTTATCATTCTATGATTCTATTTCTACCAGGATGCTTTTACTTCATGAGAGCAATTCCTTGCATGACACACGTCAGAATCAAAAAGCTGCAGTGTCTTACAGGGGTCAGGACCATGACAATGACATTCAAAACTCCACAAGGAAGTACCACCAATTTGGTACTTATTTGGTAAACAGCAGGTGTAATGGGTGATGTCATGTATTAAACTGTCTCCTACATTTTGTGTCACAAGCATATAATTATCCAGCAATAACCACACCTTAGCAGTCTTAGCACTTAATTGGAAAGTATGATAGTCATAGATATATATATATATATTCAGGTCATTAAAATGAAGACTACCCTGAAACACTTGTCTTAAAATGAACCCAAACAAACAACTAGTCAACCCAAACCAAAATATTTGTAATTTTAAAATGACATCTTTAACCACATATTAGCTTGTTTTGGAACCTGTTCCAGTACAAGGAGATGGAAAAGGCAAGTTCTGTAGGGCTTAACAAAACAACTTTCATTAATTTGGTGAAGTTGGAACAAACAGATGAACTTTCTGGTACATGTGCCCAAAAAGCTGAGCAAGTCCATGCAATTTAAGGAACAGCATCACATTTAATAGACACTTCAACATGAGAAACACACCTAAATGTAAAGTTAGAGCTTCAGAACAGGAATAGTCAACTGGCTTATAAAGGAATAGCTATGAAAAACGTTACTGGGATTATAGTCTTTACAATGCACCTGAAACCTTCATTGTTTTTATCCACACTAGGCTTTGTTTCTCCATGATTCAGAATTGATTTGCCCTGCTCCTGTACAGCATAATGGGAATTCTGTTTCAGGTACATAGATTATTTATAGACAACACTAAGTCATTGGTAAGTAAATAAATGGCAATTCAAACAAGTGGCTTGCACACAAACAACAAAAATTAACCACCTGCTCCAGAAAAATTATGTTGGTAGTGTAAAGTCTCGTTTCTTAGCCTGCACCACCACCTAATTACTTTAAAAACCAAACCAAAACACACACAAAAAACCTCCCACACCAAACAAACAAAACAACCACCAACCAAGTAAAAATCCAACCTACTTGGGTACATAACCAGATAATCATAGACTTTTGACTATACTTTCAACTCAAAACATCAGCTAGCTTGTCTGCTATGAGCTCATGGAGGAAGTTTTAGAAGCTGTTTCTCAATGAAGTTCTAAGTATTTTAGTTCTGTGAAGAACTATCCAGAGAATGTTCTTCACAGAGGAAGTACTGATCTGGAATAAAAACAGTTTACTGAAATGATTTGTGGTAGTTTTTCTAAATTACACAAAGAGCCCTTCTCTAGCTGCCACTAAAGCTTTGAACTTGCAAACTTGGATAGGTTTTACTTGCAGGACAGTTTTAATAGTGAAAAGCCACTGTGAGTGAGGATAAAAATGGGGATTTAAAAGGGAGATAGGAGATCATACAGAAATAAAGTGTCAAAAATTAGCTTAAGCAAAGCCCCAACTTGTGTGTTAAAGGCAAAACAAAAGCTTTTCAAAAGTCTTAAATTTTCAAAGTCAAATTCTCAAGTTGAGTCCCATAAATATATTTCAAGAGCTTAAAGAAAAGTGACTTGCCAGTAACTCTAGTTTTCTTAGCCTTCTTCTTCCACATCCTGCAAATGAAACAGGTCCCCTCAGACTATGCTATACATCCACCTACAAGGGAGCAGAGGCACTGCTCTGTGAGTCATGTACCCAGACACGAGACCGCCCCTTCCTACAGTCAGCAACTTCCTTAAATACTAATTAAGCCTTCTCACTCGAGACAGAAAGGAGATCAAAAGAACATAGTACTGAGAACCTTCAAGTCTAGAAAGGGCATAAGGAATAGCATAGATACTCAGGAAGTGTAGATAGCCACTGAAGCAAGAGGTAGTTTTTCCTTTGCCAGTAATTACCATTGTCCCCTTTTCAAACGATGCTGGAGCTGCACAGTGCTGCTCCAACAGCAGCCAGGCTGCCCTTTCATACAGCCAGCAATGTTTAAATGTTCCAGTATAATCTGCTGCTTTAATTTGATCCAGGCATTATGAAAATATATCAGTTTGGCAGCAGATACCTCACTTCCTCCTGCCCAAGAGAAAGTAATAGCTCACCATGAACAAGAGCCAAGTGACAGGAAATTGGGAGGGCAACATCCTGACACATAGACCAGGCTGGATGGATTTACCTCACGGGCACAGAACAGATTCCCATCAAACTGCAGCTTAATGTTTAAGAAAGCAAAACTAAGCTACTCATGGTTGTCAAAAATAAATTATCCTGGTACCTAGCCAAGCATTTTCCTGTTCTATGGAAATCCTTTCACAAAACATTTTGGTAAAGAGGTATCTGGCAGAATTAATGAAGGATACAGTTCTGACAGAGCAGAACCTTATAGCACAGTCTTCAGCAAGTCTGTGATGAGATTAAGAAACCCAAGGTGACTTAGGCTAGAGGCATGGGATCAAATCTACCTTGCCTCCATCTCACATAAAATTTCAAAGAATCTGAATTTCCTTGAAGTACTGACCACTTCCCCCATCCAGTCTCAGGGATGACCACCTCCTCTATCTGAGACAAGGCAAAGGCTGTGCTGTCAAGAATTAACTGAGACCACAGGTAACATTCCTAAGAGATTCCCAATGGAAGTACTCAATCATGAATTAAGGATGTCAAGTGTCCAAGTAATCAGCAATACTAATAACTTCCAAATGCAAAGAAACTTCTCTCCATGGAAATGCTTTACCAGTCACTAGCTTGATTCGTCACCTGTATAACACATTCCACCCTGCACACTTACACGTGTAATCATCATCCAGTCAGAGTCAAACCATCTGCCTGGAGGATGATTGCCAATTCCATCACAGGAGCATGTCTTTTGGATAGGATGGGGATAGTGTCAGAAGCAGAAGACTTCTCAAAGAGATGCAATTCACTGCAACAAAAAGCAAAGTTCTCCTTAGGATAGATTCCCATTCTAGAAGTGGACATCATCAACTAATAACTATAGAAAAGTTGTGGTTTCCTCAAGGAGTAAGCTGATAGTATCTCAAAGGAGGCAACATACTACCTGGGCTGCTGCTGAGACTGCTACAGAATTGTAAAGCACAACTTCCCACAGAGTTCAAGTGCTCCCCTAAGCCTGGTTTGCTGCTCGTAGGACACAAAGCACAGTACCCAAGTACTAAAATTAGTGAACTTGTGGGAATGTACTGCAGCTCCTTCAGGAGAAACAAGTGTCCAGGACTCTGTTTTCATCTCAACATGGAGCCAAGATATCTGGAGAATGTGTTTGTTTCTGGTAGCCATGTCCCAGTCCTAGACTTAAAGCAGAACAAGCATGTGTCTGAAGGTGGCTTCTGCCCATCTACTGATCTGACCTAAAGGAACACGTATCCTCAGAAAAAACAGACTGAGGGGTGTGCCAAGGGCATCAAAATTTGGAACATCAGATCCTGAGGTTTTCATTGTGGAACCTGAAAGCTCACCCCTTGGCTCAGAAAGGATCTTCATTACAAACTTGATCTCCTGAGAGTACCTCATCTATACCTAACCTAAGTTATAAACCTGAGAGACAGGGAGGCATGATCAGGAGCCATGAGACCTATGAAAGCCTATGAAGACCCCAAATCTTCTTTTGATTAGAAACTTCTCTCCTGCCATCATAATCCTCCCTGTGGAAGGGTAACATTAGGACAGGACAAGGAGTGCTCACAAAACTAATGCATGACATCCCACTTCTGAGCAAAGCCAGACAAGTCTGCAAGGTACAAGAACAGCTCACACACAATAGCTCAGAAGTCATTATCACCTTGAGCACTTGCAGAGACAATAAACCTTTTGAAACTCAGAAAACAGGAAAAAGAGGAGGAAAGAGGACAAAACCAGAGAGTTCAAACACTATGGGCTGTGTGCTCCTGCAGCCAGAGACAAAGCTGTAAAGCACAGACCTCAGAGGCACATTTCTGTTCACCTTTTTCAGTTCATTTATGACCGTGGTGTCTTGAGCTGTTGGAATTAAAGGTTACTAAAGGCATACAGGAACAATCTGTTGTGTTTTCAAGATTTGTATGGTACAACAGTTTGATTTTACAGATGAATTTGGAGTACTAGCCCCTGCCACTCCTAGCTAGCATGAACGCAGTCCACATTTCCTCCTCCTCTCTGTGACACAATTGTGGCAAGTCCTATACAGCCTGCTGTCAGTCACACTGCTTCACCCTGCCCCCTCAGTTTGCTGCTCATGAATTTCCAATCAACCATGTCTACCTTATCCAATTGTATCCACTATTTTACTTCCATTCCTTCTGCTCCCATGCTTCTCATTATTTTTTCCTTCCCATCATTCTACATTAAGCACTCTACACTCACCACTGCCAACACTTCTCATTTCACCTCTATTATAGGATTTCTGAGGAAACATTTAAGTGGAAGACTTTAAAACTACTTGAGATTTTTTTTAATTAAAATACTTCAAGTATTTTATTTCCCTACTAAACCCATGTAAGGCTCCTCTAAATAACTATTCATCCTTATTAGTTCAAAGAAAAGCACTATTTGACACACTGCTCAAGTGTAAAGTGATCCATGTTTGTTTTTATGGGAAAAAAAACACACCATTGGATTGCAAAGACTTCTGGCTCTCTATCTTGAAAGCATATTTTTACAGTCATTTGATTCTGCCTAAAAAAAACCATTTGCTGCTTCAATTCTTCAAGATAAGTTTTTCCATTGAAATAAATAAGTTAATATAACAAGGGTAAAAATTACTCACAGAAGATATTCCACCTTTCAAAGAGTCTTTAAAGTTTCTCTTACTTCTCAAGCTGCTAATAAATTACTTGCATTTTTACAGAAAATGAAAGCAAGACTCGGCCACAGAAGGAGTCTTACAGTACTAAAATGACACAAAACCTTCTCATTTCCAGGTCTGAACCTGATTTGTAATTCTTCCTTTCTTCTTTTCAGAACATAGAACTACAAGTTTTACCAACAGTGGCTCACTTTTTACTAACAGCAATACATTACTAGTCCCTCACCACACACACAGTGCAGGTTATGGCTTCTTGGGGGTTTTGGCACTGTGCCCATCACTCACCTGTAACGGCATCATAAAACTCTTCTTCACTATTCATCCTTCAGTGTGGAATCTGCACAGCCAGCCCAGCTTCCTCTAATGCATCGTTGAACTTGATTTGGAGATTAAATATCTGTGTGGTGCTGAAGTCTTTTGCAAACACCCAGCTGCTTTAGATGATCTGTTTGACAAGACAGGGAAAGAGAATTAGCAACTTCCACATTTCCTATACACGCAAATGTGCACACTTGACAAATACTGATTCCTTCCCATGGTAAAAGATGGATTTTTGCATTTGTAAGCAAACAGCTTTCTTTGGTACTGAAGTCATCCTGAAGATGAATACTACCTACCACAAGAACAGCTGCTGCTGCTGCAGGTCACACTTCTCTGTAGAAATCCATCTTACACATTACTGTAAAATATACCCTACTTACTGCAAGTTAAATTTCAGGCAAGTATAGCTTGAAGGAGCAGAGAACTGGGGAAAGAAAAAGACAGCTGGCAAAACAAAACCTCTCCTTTCCAGCAAAAAGGTAAGGCTTACCATATTCCTCAACCAAGCTGGGAAGAAGAGAACCTTACATCTCAAAATCTCTCTGTACATAAAAATGTAGGGCCTCACTGTACATCATGAAATCACTATCTAGTGACCTTTAAAGAAGCTTTGTCAGGCTACTGCTGTGAACTCAAAGAGAAAAGTGGACATTTCTCCCTCTGGAGGGAGAGCTTAAAGAAACAACAAACTTTTTCTTAGCTGAACCAAGCACACTGCAAATAACTTACAGATTTATGAAGCATTCCAGCTCCACTTTATGGATAGACTGAATTAGATTTTTTCCAGATGGTTGGCAATAGTGTAACAAACATTGTTTTTGCTTTGCCCAATTTTAGTCTAAGGAGATTAATGAGAAAAATGTAGCTTCCATTCTCACAAATGTTAAGCAGGTACCAGTGAGGAGCCAAGTACACAGCGACAAACTGCATGGCAATGCTATCGATACATCCTCCAAAACAACCTCAATCTGTCAGTCTCAATTTTTTGTGACCTTTGAAGATCCCACTGCTTTTGTGACAGTAGTTTTTCCAGAGTAATTATAACTTGCACAACTCCATTCCAATTAAGAGAAACAAAGCCAGAAGCACACTCTGCTCCTCCTAGAAGAGCTTGCCATGTTTGAAGCCAATTTCTTTCTCCTCTCTGCAACAGAAGCAACTACACAATTCCTGTGTTTCAAGTCTTTTTAACTCACTGCCCAGAGCAAAAGGTATTTGAATGGCTCACAAAAATTCAGTCCTTACAATTCTCCATTCAGGAGGAGGAGCTAAAATAGCCTATTTGGAACTCATCTGAGTTAATGAATTGTTCTGTCTGTCAAGGGCAAGTATTTCAGTTTGTCACTTTTCATTTAGAAACTCCCCATTTCCTTGCCACTATAGGATTTTACATCAACCTCTGCATTATGGTGAGTCTAAGCTTCCACATAACCTTCAGCAATTTCTTATTTACAAGTCCTAACCTCCAAACCCATAAAACTTTATTCAGCTGTTTCTCTTGAATGTTGCTACACTGCTGCTGCAATTGCTCTCAGCTGGACATCATTTCCTTCCCTTTTTCCTCTACTGTTCTTCAGTCAAACCTTTAACCTTCTTCAACTTTCTTGCTCATCAGCAACAAGTTTCTGATTTACTTTTGTCAAACTGCTACATTCTCCTAAGCAAGGATGCAACAGCTCCAAACATTAACAGGTTGAATACATGTTTCTCTGCAGACTTCAGTGCAAAGCCACCAGCAAGTACTTTTGCTTGCACAAGGAAAAGGAGCAGCAGCTTCACTTCAGAAGATACAGGCAGTTTGGGGCACCAGCAACCATGCTGCCTCAGTCAACCTCTTAACTAACTGCTGGCTCAAGAGCAGCAGCTAGCTCAGATTTCTGGGTAAACTAACAGCAGAATCATGGACTGGTAGGAGTTAGAAGGCACTTACGGAGATCACCAAGCCCAACCACCCTGCCAATGCAGGTTCACCTACAAAAGGTCACACAGGAACACGTCCAGGCAAGTATTGAATGTCTCCAGAGATGGAAACTTCACCACCTCTCTGGGCAATCAGCAGAACTGATAACATTGTTCTAAACCTGCACTGTAAGTACAAGTCAGCCTACCTAGCCCTGTGTTATCTTGCCTAGAGGAAGCCAGTCCTTGACCTAAAAAAAAAAAAAAAAAAAAAGAGCTTATTCATACCAAAGCTGCTGTCAGTTGTAGAGCATCCTCAAACGTTCCAGTATATCTGGAAGTGTCTCAAACTATGTCATATCTTTGTGGGAAATCTGTCCTTGAAGATGCAACTATGCAAACCTTTAAAGGAGCAGAAAGAAGGAATCCAAAGAAAACTGTTGGTACAGAAAACAGGAACTCCCATCTCAGGACAACTGTTTACCCCAGGAGCTATTATCTACACTCTGAAATGACTTCACTAGTTTGCCAAAAAGAAGTTACATTAGAGGACCTCTTTAACTCTCTGAGGGGCTGTATTCTTAAAGGTGCAAGGCATTTATAGTTTCAGTTCTCAAGTACTGCACATTTGTAGCACAACAGCAACCAATATTCCCAGAAAGAACCTTGTCTATGCACAAGGTACAGCTCTCTCATGATCAGCACTGCAATTCCCTCATTTTCTCCACATTTTCTTGCATCTTCCCTTTAAGTTTGTTTGGTCTCTGTTTTTTGATTTAAGCTTTCACAGCATTACTATCTGTACTGGTTTGAGGCTAATATTTTAATGAAAAAAAGTTAGGTTATAGGCTGTGAAAAGAAAACAATTGTGATGTCTACTTCACTCATAGCTTTGCTGAGATGTATAAAAACAAGGACACAAACATAAATAAGATAGTCAAGAGTTTGTCTGTCGAAGTCTGTTGGTGTCAGTGTTTTCTTCCAAGCAGAACAGCAGAAGCCCAGGATCTGTGTAACTCAGCTAATCATTCTGCTTCTAACCCCCCTTGCCAATCCTTCCAGCTCACCTTGCACTTAAGGCAGACTCTGGGATAAGGAAAGAAGGTGGAAGGGTGGTTGGGAGCCCCTCCTGGGCACTCTGATTTCTGGGAGGGGTACTGTATTTCTGTATTACTTTTAACTTGTATATTTCTGTATATAGCTGTAAATATTTGTACAATACTGTACATATCTGCTTGTATATTGTGCTAAGCTGTGAATATAAAGCTTCATTCCTTAACTTCCAGCCAGCTGAGTCTAGTCAGGGTGAATTCATAGTGAGGGGGGGCAGGTAACTCCCAAACCATCACAATATCCCATTGCTGCACACAGCTCATGTGATAGGGTTCTGCTCTGAAACAGCCTTGTACCTATCTGCAACACATAAATAGGAAAAAAAAAAAATCCCATTAAACCCCACTCCAGTTCAAATGCTAAGAGCACACTTCCTCAGGGTCCCAAACACTGTCACATTTTACACATCAGCTTGCAAGCTCTAGAGATGATGTTTTGTAACTGCCACTCCAGTTTGATATAGTCATGTACAGAAGACACTAAGAAATCTGACAATTGAAAAAGTAATAATTTATTTCACCACTAAGAGCCTTACAGAGAGTCACACAGCTGAATGCCTGTTTCTCCTGTTCCCCCTCTCCTACACAGTAACTGCATTACAAAAGGACCTGTGAAGCAGAACTACATCACACTGCAGGCAGCTTCAGTAAAAAGCAATGAAGGCCTCCTATAAAAAACACTCACCAAGCACTAATTAAGTAACTACAATCAAAGACTTAACTGAAAGCAAGAGTTACTCTGTGTTCTCCTGATACACACACCTCACACATCTTAAGCTCATTGCTAACTGAAAATCAGATCACTGTAAGTTATATACAAGCTTTGTAACTATTACTTAAAGAACAAAGTATTCACAGAAGTCACCTTAAATAAGTGGTAAAATTTCCTACGATGCTAGGAGCACTTTTGAAAGGAGAAAATGATGTCTTTTGCATCAGAGTTACACTAAGAATAACAATGCTACTACCACTTCTCACACTCTGTTATTTTATTTAGCAGATAATAGTGGGAATTTGCAGGTACAGAACAGTGACAGTGTTTAGCTTTCATGAGCCAAACAGGCAGGATTAAGTCCCTTTCTCCTCCTAAAAGCAACAGCAAAAAGTTGACTTCAACTAGGCTGAAATGCCAAAAGACAAAAACATCCTGTTTGCTTCATATTCAGCACTCGTAATATCTGTATTTCCTCCTCCATGACCATGAAGAACCCAAAAGAATTCACTTACACACCAGCAACTGCAGTTAACCCTGTAATTCAAGGAAGGGTGCAACACTCCTTTGTCAGGTCCTTCAGGAGCTTAGGAGCACCTGCTATCCTGGAAAATCTTTCCCAAGGCATAACCACCATATCATAGTCACATCTTTTAGTCCTACAGCATGTAAGAAGGCCTTATAGAGGCCTTCTGATATCTGAAAGGGGCTACAAAAAAGCCTGTTTTACAAGGGCTTGCAGAGACAGGACAAGAGGGAATGGATTGAAGCTTGCAGAAACACAGAGAAGTACCTGCACTACGTCCACAGCACTACATCCTGAAATAGGTCCCACAGAGAGGAGCAAATTACTAGATTTGACATCCTGCTTTCCAGAAGCACATCTGTCAGAGAGAGAGAACAGAAAGGGCTGTTCCTAACCCCACACAGCACACCAATGGTCACAACGTGTACTGAGACAGATCCTCAGAGTCTCACTCTCCAGAGAAAACTGCTTCTACCAGTGACGTTGGCAGCCCTGACACAGCCAGTCTAACTGTTCTTGCCACCCACACCACAGCGACACCGACAGCCCCATGACAGAGGAAGAACAAAGTCATATCGTACCTGTCCATCAGCTGGCTATGAATAATGTCAAAATGCTCTGTCAAGCCCTAGCAACTTGACAGTGACATGTACCAGGTGAGCTTGCCTCCCTTAATAGGCTTTGCTTAACTCCTTGCAGACCAGAGGGTCCAGTACAACAGGGCTTGGAAGGGACCAAAGTCATCTAGTCCAATTCCCCTGCAGTCAGCAGGGACATCTGCAACTAAAGCAGAGCCCCAAACAACTTGACTTGGAATCGTTTCAAGGATGAGGCATCTACCACCTCTCTGGCCAACCTGGGTAAGTGTTTCACGATCCTCAGTGTAAAAAACCAAAAACAAACAAAAAAACCCCTCTTCCTCCTCTCCAGTCTAGATCTCCTTCTTTTGGTTTAAACCCATCGCCCCTTGTCCTGTCACAACAGGTCTTGCTAAAACAGTTTGTTCCCATCTTTCTTATAGACCCCTTCAAATACTCAAAGGCCACAAGAAGGTCTCCCCAGAGCCTTCTCTTCTCCAGGCTGAACAACCCCAAGTCTCTTATTCTTTCTTCATAGTAGAGATCCTCAAGCCCTTAAGGTCATTCCCAAGTTTCAATCCCAAACTTTGCACAGCTCCCAATCATTTTAAACCAATTCCTCCTGGATGAATTTTAAAGCAGGGCAACAAAAGTGCAAGACTTCACAAATCACTTTTATAAAGTATCTTATTTGCTTGACACGTTCTGTGACACATGTGAGCATCTATATGAGAAGAGACACATGCATTCCTTGCAAAGAGAGGTTCCACCATCACAGATGCTCTCTGAACCCAAAGATGTGGAGATCATTGCCTGCTGGGTTGCTCTCTGGCACCTGCACTCTCCATATCCCAGATGAGGATGTAGAGGTGACCTGCAATGGCTGTCCACAACATCATGTGATTTGCTTACAGCTCTATCAATAACCAGAGTTGACATTTCCTATGCCCTTTATCTGGACAGGTTAGCAATCCCTCAAATCTGTCACCACATTTGCTTGCTTCTCAAATTCTATTTCTCCACAGGAAAAAATAATAAAAGAACAGCTTGTGTCTGTCATAAGATCCTGGAACCTCAAAACTTACACACCAGTTAGAAAACCCCAAACATTAGTACCTGTTCAAAACAACCTGCAAGACCTCGAACATGCAATTGCTATGATTTGGTTAATTCAACAGAACTAGTTACTCCACACCGACTTGTTTCCCTTTGTCAATTCCCAACAAAGACCCAGCTAGTGAACTGAAAGTTGCTCCTCCTTAAAGAAACATTTACATTTCTACAAAAAGGAAACCATTTACAGTTGGAGTGGCTCATTTGACTGGAATGCAGTTCAGCAAGATCAATTTTGAATCCCAGCTGACACTGCTGCAGTGTCTTACTCCTCCAGACCTGAAGGGAAACTTTTGTATCATCCAGCAATCCTGGAAAGCCACTACTTGGCTGACACCATTCTTTTATCTTTACAAATCCTCATGTTTTCACTCTTAAAGCACACGTTCTAGCTCTCTGAGTCTCACTTCAACACTGAGGCTCTATTCAACACTTGGTCATGTTCATAATATAAACACTGGATCTGCTTGTGAGAGCAAGGAGCATTTAAGTAAAACCAAGAACAGAAACAGTAAGCAGCCACGAAGTCACCAGTACTCAGCAAGGCCACATCTCAAGTACTATGTTCAGTTTGGGGATGCTCACTATTAAAAAAAAAAAAAAAAAGACATTGAGGTGCTGGAGCTGGGCAGTGAAGCTGGTTAAGGGTCTGGAGAATCTGTTGTGATGAGCAGCTGAGGAAACTGAGGTTGCTGAGTCTGGAGAAAAAGAGGCTGAGGGGAGACCTTCAGGCTCTCTACAACTCCCTGAAAGGTGGATATTGGTCTCTTCCCAGATAACAAGTGACAGAACAAGAGGAGAAGGCCTGAAGTTGCACTAGGGGAGGGAGGTTTAGGTCGGGAATTAGAAAAGCCTGGCAACAAGCTCCCCAGGGCAGTGGTTGAATCCCCTTCCCTGGAGGCATTTAGAAGATACAAAGGTGTGATGATGAGGGACATGGTTTAGCACCTGATGATCTTAGTCTTTTCCAACAGAAATGCTTCTATGATTCTAAACAAATAAACAGAGTGTGAGCAGGTAGGGCATTAAGAATTCCACACACCGGAATTACAGCGACACCAAAGAATTACTGACCTAGCACATTCATCAGCTTTATCACATTCCTGGCAAGGGTTTGTTGGATGTGCACTGCCACAGCACATTTTAAAACAAATTAAGTTTATTCACTTGAAAAGAGACTACTTCAAAGTAAAGAGAAAAAATTAAAGAAAGTCACTTGAGGCCTTCCTCATTAAAAAAAAAAAAAAAATCTGTCAAATCTCACATGATAAAAGTACTGCACAAGTATTGCAGGGGGAGGGAAAGAAGGGGGAAATGCCACAAACTGAAGCTTTTTCAGGGCTTTGCTTTTCTTCAGTAAGTCAGAAGGGCTCAATTTAACATAAATAGTATCCAAAAAAAAAAAAATCATTCCATGCCCTGTTTAATCCATCACACATCCTTCATATTAACACTAAAAATAATAAATGAAAAAAAGAGAAGAGAAGAAATCCCAACCATCTGCAGCACAACTGGTGGAATAAGAGCCAACTCCACCTTCTCTGGAGCTGCCAGCCAAAATAAAACATAGCTGTATTCAAGGGATAGAAATAAATAGCTTGAACTAGAAGATAAATATTCATGTATTTTTGCTTCATACACATCTCCAGAAAGCATCAAACTGCAGTGTTTCATCTCTGAATGAAAGCTTCAGCAAGGATGAATCTTAATTGACTCATGAAATTAGGTTACCAACAACACTGGATCTAAAACATCTATAAAAATCATCCTAGGAGACAATTTAGCTACCTGCTATAATTATCACGCACTTAAAATCCCTCCAACCAAAGAACAGCTACACAGGTGACAGAATCCAGAAGAGGAATTTATTTACCAAGTTAGATTTGTTTCCTACTCCAAAGATTCAATGTAATAGCATCTTCCACCAAGCTGTTTTGGCACGATGAAATTCACTCTGAATTCACAGGAATAGAAGGGTAATTTCCTTCTCAAGCCTGTTAAGGTACAGAGAGGTTGAGAGAAAAGTCTCAGCTGAGTGCCTGGCCCACTATCACTTTTCCATTTCTCTGAAGATAGCAGCAATCCCTGTTACAGACCTTAATGTAGCTAGGAGCTATTAAATGCTCATGGGACAGTTGAGTGTACGTACTGGGTCCCACTGGGATGGAGTTCATTTCCTTTCTAGCAGCCTGTATGGTGCTTTCTCCCTTTCTCACTCTTGCCCATGGCGAGTAGGCTAGAGGTGCACAAGGTGCTTGGAGACAACACAGCTGGGAGAGCTGACCCAAGGGACATTCCCTGCCCCATACCATCACTGTTGGCAATGACACTGGAAGGCAGTTTAAGGAGGGGCTGCCATTGCTCAAGGACTGGCTGATGGTTAGCTCATGGTGAGCGACTGCTTTTGTATCTTGTTTGTCTTTATTTCTATTTGGCTTTTTTCCTTCCTTCGCTTACTAAAATGTCTCTGCCTCTATCCCCACATTTGGTCACTTTTGCCTTTCCAATTCTCTCCCACATTCCAGGAAGAGGGGAGCTGTGTGGGGTTCAGCTGCCTGCTAGGCTGAGCCACAACAGAACCAAAGCGGCAAAGCAGCAGAACTGACTTTTAAAGCATTTAAGACAACAGTGGCAGCAAAATGAACACCTGAACATTTAGCTTTGAACGTAAGCCAAACAGATTTATGGCAGAGAGAATCCCATTCTGTTCTCTCAGGAACATAGATTTTTTGGTGACAGTTCATAAGAATTTGAGCCAAATGAAATGCTACAAATCTGGTTTTCAACTCAGCTTAGGCTACAAAATTTGTTTGTACATCAGAACAAACGGCGATAATTGTCCCATACACTAAGCACTGCCCCAGTACAACACTATCAGAGGTGTTACTTATTGAATATCAAAATTGTAAAGATCAAACTGGAGAGAAAATACCCTCACAGTGTAGTGCTCCAATATCTACAGAACCAATGGCTATCCCTAGTTTCATGTCAGCCAAAAATATCCATTCTACAGTCAAAGATACTAGGCTCTCAGAAGTATCAAACCTAGCAAAACTAGCAAGGAAATTAGATTCCAGAAGATTATTTCCTGAGACATAAAACTTCATTTACAGCATTGTGTGAGAATTTCAGTGTTCTTCTTTTTTAACTCTACGTCAATATCAGAGACATTTTTCCACCTGAGAGCATCTGGTATAGCATTCCTTGGACTTCGTTGCCTTTCCTTGGAAACTATTTTGTTGCCCACAATTGTAAAAGATCTCAAAATTCTGTTTCACTGCCTTCTCTACCTGAGATGCACAATGCTAGGTTTCATTTTGACTGATAAACCAGCTTGTTTTTAGCCACGCTGTTAAAAAAAAAAACAACAACCTTCAGCAATTCAATACTGTATTGTAAAACTGGTTATTTCTTAGTAGCTTCCTGAGGATTTGCTTTATCTTATTTATAAGAGACAAGGTGGGAAGCAATCAATAACTCCAAGCACAGTGGCTTTGGACACAAGCAACAGCAGAGATGTAATTAATCACTTATGAACACTTCTCTTTGAACCAAAACTTACTTTGAAGATAAAAGTAAGTATGTTTGAGTATTCCTCATCATAATGTAACCACACCTACAATCTGATCGCTGAACTTTATGAATGTGAAAACAATTACAGCACATAACACCATGAAGAAAACACCTAGGACAGTACAAAAAACAGGGTTAAGTTTACAAATCTACCTGCTCAAAGGCAGTTTTTAAGCTATCTCTCTGCATACCCATTCTCTCCAGGCAGGTGTAATTATACATTTATTCTGTATGAGGTATCTTACAAATCATTTTCACAGAGACTCTTAATTCTGACAGCAATCATATTATAAATGAAGGACAACAGCTAACTGTGTGCAAAGCCCTACAGCACAAACCCCCCACATTTTTATGCCTACCAACAATTCCTCACACACTCAAACTCTGCAGCAGGAGCTCATGCACACAGCTAGCAGACTACTGGTTAAACAGTTTCAAGCTGCTATCATAGATTTACAAAAGTTTTTAAAAGTCAGTTTCTGCTCTTGCTGAATTTACAGTAGAACCCTAATGGATTCCAATGAGGCTGTTACTACATTTGTGTTGTCAAAAGATTAAAACAAAGAAGATAAACTTTGACTTAAAGTTACCTCTGCTTAGAGTTTGGTTTAAATAAAGAATCCACTTAACTATCTCTGTGGTAACATGGAGAACAGAACAGTTGCACAGCACTTAGAACTATGTCTAAGACAAAGTAACACCATGTAAATAAAGTCGTTTGCATCTCCAAAGATAGGCAGCATTTTTGTTTCATTATTAGACAGTCACTTGATGGTTTCATTGACATTGAGCAAAACCCAGCAAGAACACACACAGGGAGAGAAGCTCTGTTCTTCTAATGAAGTTCTCACTCCATGCAGTAAACAAAACCACTCCTAAATGGACCGTTACAAACAGGCTGGTGAGCTCAACTCTTCATAGCCTCAAACCATACAAGTTTTAAAATTGAATGTTATTAAAAAGATTCTTATTCTCATTTGATCACAGACACATTGTAGGAAATAGTCTACATTGGCCTCTGCCATCTCAGTGGCCAGAGCTGGTTAGGTCTGAAGTGACTTGCGTGAACCACAGACACCTCAGAATTTAAACACATCTTCAAGCCTTCTGTATCGGCATTACTCTTGAACTACCACTGGAATCGAAACCCAGTGGGACACATTAACAGATATTTTTGGGAACCCTAAACCAACTTGACTCAGAAGACTAAAACAGCGCTAGTAAAAATGTAATGAAATGATCCATTCATAAAGACGCAGCACCTGACAAAGCCCCTAAGCATGCAAACTTCTTTATAACACCTCAGAGATTCACAGCATCTTAACAGTCACAACTCTTACCTCATCTAAAGCTCCAAACAGCACAGCAAAGGAACTGAACTCAAACAGAAATGCCACAGATTAAGGCTTCCACTCAACCTAGTGCCAAGCACAGACGTTGTGTGTCCAACAGAGCAACAACACATAGTTGAAGTTTTGGCCTATAAAACCACGAGGCCCAAGGTTAAAAGGTCCAGATGTTATTGCTGCAGCTGCAGGCACAATTCACCTTTTATGCATGCTCCCACCAGATTTATGAATAATCACAGGAGGATAAGGCTGACCAGCCTCCTGCATTTTCTGAATGGAGGGCTGCTATTAGTCACTAAAAATCTGTCTCATTAAATTATGTGCTTAATAAAATATACTGAAATAATCTAAAGGATCTGTCTAGACCAGGAAATTAATTACCAACTGTAACGGTATTAAAAAACAAAAATCAAAACAAGTTTAAGTAAGCTTAGTCTATTCTTGTAATTTATTGATCCTGAAAATGAAGATATTATCCTTGTGCATTGGATCAACAATAAACATTTGAAGAGTTCAACTGAAAGGAGTAGTAAGCCACATTTGACACATTCTAATTGCTTACTGCTCTCATGCAGCTTGCTATTACAAGCCATCAAGAAGACAAAGTATATTATGACATCATCATACATTCTTCTGCATGGTAATTAAGATTTCAAGGGCTAAGATACCGTATTCTTTAGTCTGTTGATAAAAGAATTGGTACAGCACATAACCTGTATCTTTTTGCAACAGGAAACATACCAAAGTCCCATATCTTCTAAAATGGTAGATACAAGGTGACCAGCATGTTCACTGCTCTCACTTCCCAAATCATTCAGCAAGGTGGAGATGCTCCAGTGACCCATCACATACTCAAACTCAGCAAAAACATTCCATATCTTGAGCTCTCCATATTTAAAGCATATTCCTTTCCTCACTTCTCTTCCAAAAAACAAGAGAACCAAACATTTCAGCTTTTTCACAGAGAAGAGACACTGAGGATTTTCAAAATACCATATTAGCATCAACTGCAGGCATTTCTCATATCTTTGTGACTCAGGTGACAAAACTGATGCTGAGTGAAAGACTAAGAAAAAACACCAGCTTGCAAAGGGAAGTTCAGGTTATCAAGTAGCATGATGCAACATCGCCTTGTTCAAGGACAAGTTACTTCAAACACCAAAGCTAATGAATTACCTGCTTAAAAATTCAGTGTACTTGCATGAGAGTCTTGCTTTCAAACAGCAGCACAACTCCTCTGACTGGCACTACAAACAGCGATTTAAAAATATAACCTTATCAAAGCACAAAAGCCCGACATTTTCCAGCCAACACTAACAGAAAGTTGAGCTTTCCACCTTTGTTCTAGGTCAGCATGTGTGAAGTTCACACAGTACAATTCACAACAAGAAAGACTGAGAGAAATACCCATTTCAATCATAAGGCCTGTCAGTTTAAGCAAGTACGCATCATAGAAAGCAGGAACCGTTTCAAAACTGATTTAAAGAAATCATCCAGAAGTGAAAAGTCACCTTCCACCAGTTACCAAAACAATTTGTGTGGATGTTAGCAAAGAAGTAACAACAGCAAAGCACTGCTTTTCAGTTCTGCATCAGCCAAAACCTTTAACCTATCTTGTCTCCAAGCATCAAGTTTGTTGTCCAATCAGTATTTTGTATCTTGAACCTCTGTGTCTTGTGTTGCTAAGATTATACTGGTCTGGCTGAAGAGCTGGATCTGTGGGAAAGTGACATATTTGCTCCTGAAGATCAGGTGTCTCGGTGTTCCCTTTCAAGAACCACTCCCTGAAGTTACAAGTTCATTATGAGGTGCTGTTGGATCAGGAAAGCAACATTAAAAATAATTCCTGATCTTATCCTAGATCATGACTCGCTGTCATGTGGTCAAACATCTGTATGACTTGACAACTATTCCAAGAAAAGCCATGTTTACAGCAACTGAAAGCCCAGGGGAAAAAATCACTGCTTGGAATTTCTTGCTTCCATGCTAGTTTAGCCAGTTCTCCTACTTCCATCCCACAGCACAGTGCTTTATGTTTGGAAGTTACGCAAGTCACAGCTTCCAGCAATTGCCCTGAGGTTTTAGAAGTCCCAGAGCATACTGGTAAAAAGTTTGTTAAGGTGACATATGTGTGGTTGCCCCCAGTGGAACGTGGAGTTACTGAACTTTGGTAGGTTAAGTTGGAATGAAACAAATTTTTCTTGCATGCATAAGCTTTAAAAAAGGAAACAATATGAGAGGAGTGTTACAGAAACACTAATCCACATTGCAGATCCATCTCTTCTCTATACTTTTCCTTTTTGAAACCTTAAGCAATGGTTACGTATTTTAATTGAGAAAATTCACAGTAACTTGAAGCAGCATCTGCTTGCATTCAACATGCTTTGGCAGATACTTCTTAGGGGAAACACAAGGTTAAGGCAGATATAAAAACCAAGATGATTTCAAACCCACATCTGAAATTCTAGCCTGGAAGCATTGCAGAGCAACAAACTGCTTCCTAAAGGAGCCCTGAATCCAAAGACACAGATAGCACAAACATGGTTAATATCCAGATTAAGTAAATGGCAACAGAACTTATACCTTTGTTACTATGCAGAAGTTCTGGTGGTATGTTATTTAAAAAAAAGCCTTTTTTCCTGATATTTTTCCCATCTTGCTTGTCTCCCTTTCAGGAGCTCTGTAAGAGAAACATTGAGTAGGTAACCGAAGAACAAAAAAAAAAAAAAAAAAACCAACAAAAAAACCCCCAGCCAAACTCAAATAAATCCATACTGCTCATTGTGCTTCAGCTGTGGCCTGAAAGGCCCCTTGGAAGTCCTGTACCGTACTGAAGCCGAGCTCAATGCACTCATCTTGGCAACTAGGTGTTGTAGACTCCTTTGCTAAACTACCAGGTTCCAAGAGCTGTCAGGAAACAAAGCTAGAAACATCCCTGCGCTGGGACTGACGAGAGCTCTACCGACCTGCAACCCGCGCTCTGCACAGCAATGTCCTTCAGTCCCCGCTACCTCCCTGCCTGCGGAGCAGAGTCCCACGGTTGAGAATGTGGTTCTGCCAACCCGCCCGCAGCTCGGGGCCCCTGAGGTCCGCTGGTACGTGGCAGGGAAACACCATTTCAACCCAACACGCCACTGACTCAGCCGCACAGGCCCGCGGCGCCCTGAAAAAACGAGGGGAAAAGAGCGCAGCATAGGGGTAACCGCGCTCCCTCGGGTCGGTAACCACCCGCGGTCGGCCGGGACGTCCCCGTCCCCTCCCTCAGCCAAGCTGACAGGACGCTCTGCGGCGCTGAGAAAAACCGGCAGCGGCCCGCCAGGGAGGGGACCCTCACACCGGGCTGGGCCGCACCAGGCCCGGGCGGGGCTGGGGGAGGCGCTGCCGCCCTTCCCTCAGTGGGGGCTCAGCGGCGGCAGGTGGGGGGGGGGAGCAGAGCCGAGCCCCCCGAGGAGAGCGGTCCAGCGTGGAAGGGAACAGAGGGAGGGCAGAGCGGAGCGGCGCACCCCAGAGCCGGCCGGGCGGCATTACCTGACACCACGCTCCCGCGACGGCCCCACCGCAACACCCNGACACCGAGGCGGAAGTGCGGCCCTCGCAGAGACAGAATGACGCGTCGGTTCACCAATCGTAGACCAAAACCTCGCCCCCCTGTCGTCGAAAAGACGAATCAGCTTCCACAGCCAAACTCCCAGAGGCGGGGCGAATGTTAATCAGACGCCGAGCCTCAGCAGCCCGAGCCGCACCACTGCTGGAGAGGCGGCTGGCCAATGGAGCTGAGCGAGGGGCGGGGCTATGCAGATGAGCGCGGCCTCGCTGTGGCTCGCTGCCAGGCGGCCTCACCTGGCGCGGCCGGGAGGGGGCGGGTCGGGGTCCAGCCCAAGCTGCGCCCACGGTTACGGTCCTGCTGCAGCTAGACCGACTTGGCTTTGAGTGTATCGTCAGCCCAATGCGGAGCGTGAGCTCAATTCACTATAAGCTCCATAAGGCAAAGTGTGTTCCTGACTGAGGTGGGGGAAGCGACCCCCTCACCTGAGATAAGACCTCATCTGGAGCACTTGATTCTAGCTTTGGTGCCCTCAACGCAGGAAAGACATGGACCTGGTGGAGCAGGTCCAGAGGAGGGCTATGAAGATGATCAAGGCTCTGGGGAACAGATTGAGGGAGGTGAAGTTGTTCAAACTGGAGAAACGAAGGTTCTGGGGAGACTACCTTCTAATAGCTGAAGGGAGCCTATAAGAAGGCTGCAGAGGGACTGTGTATAAAGTGATAGAAGGAGAGACAATGGGTGAAGCTAGAGAAGATTTAGACTGGATGTTAGGAACAAGTTCTTTACCATGAGGGCGGTGGAACACTGCAACAGGTTGCCCAAGGAGGGAGTTGAGGCCCCATCCCTGCAGATATTTAAGGTCTAGCTCCATAAGGCTCTGAGCGTCCTGAGGGTTGTCCCTGCTGACTGCAGGTCACCATGCAAGGGCTCCTGCTGCAAAGCGGAGGCAAGCCACAGACATAGCACCATGAACATAATCACCTGTAACCACTTTGCCAGGCAGGGTGGTAGTCAGAGGTAGGAATGACAACAGAGCCCCACACCATTCCTCCACCTGCCCTTGTGTAACCTGTTCTCAGAGGTGCAGCAGTGAAAATACAAACCAATCCTTTGCTGCACGGCTCCCTCCCGCCCTCCCCGAGCACATCACCTGGCACACAGGCTGTTGATTCTGGAGTATTACTCACCCCGAAATGAGCTGACAGCTCCTGGCCGGTAGCCATATGCTGACAATACACAAGATACAAGTTAACAGTGATAGTGCTCCTTGCTCTTGGCATGAATGTGAGGTTTTTTATGAAGTCTTCACTGAGAATTTTTCACACACATTGGGACTGGGGAGTGGTTTGGGGTGGGTGCAGCTGACCCTAAGGATCATACACACAGAATCACTATGGCTTCAAGATCACCAAGAATGTCCGTCAGTCACTCTGGACCCAGTCCTGCTATACCTACATATTGTTTCACCCCTACATTCACCCAGGTGGAGTCACAAGACAGCTGAAGTTGGACTCATCCTTATGGGAAACAAATCTTTGGGAGGACAGGGTAATTTATGTAATTCCAAATCTGGTTAGCAGATTTTTTTTCTGATTTTCCCAGAAAAGTGATTCTTTTTTTACCAGTAAGCCCTGATTCAGCAGCCCATTGCTGGATTGCTCAGTGTTACAGGCTCAACACTAAGCACAGAAATATCCCTGCAGCTCTTAGAGCAAAGGCCCACACGTGGAAAGTGAACGTCAGTATAAATTATTCAAACAGGTCATTGTCATAAGTAAGTGCTTGATCTGGAAGAGTTATCTGGGAGGATAATGAGAAGAGAAATCCATTGATGAGATGGCTAAGGAACATTGAATCTGTATGGCTTTTGTGTGTGCCTTCTGAGCCTGATATATAATTCCTTTGCCCAGGCATTTGGTGGGAAATTGAACTAAAAACCCATGCTAGCAAAACCTAGGTTAATTGACAATTTATTGTTTGGTTTGTTTTTTGGGGTTTGTTTGGTTGGTTGGTTTTTTGGGGGGTTTTGGTTGACTTTTTTTTTTTAATTACAGAATCAAGGACTTCTCTCTAGCAATCTAAAATCACACACTCCCCACCCCCCGCAAACTGGACAGGGAGAAGAATCTAGTTCTATATTTGTCTCCCATTGTGTTGGCAATGAAGGGAGAGAGCAGTTACTTTTTAAAGGAGATAGCATGGAAAGTTTTGTCTTGCTGGGAAAAGTTTTGCAGCTTTAAAAGTAATTAAAATGGGGTTTTACAGTGGAAAGTATTGAGCAACTGTCTCAGGCATAGGTGTAACCATCAGCTCCACCTATAATAAACCCAACTGTTCTCCTGTGGAGCAATGCAGCCTGCTTGGAGAACTGATCCGCTCAAACCTTGGTACTGCAGCAGGTTTACAAAAGCTACATTGCAACAGAATAAGAGCAAAATGGAGCAACAAAACACAGTGATCCAGAGACAATGCAAAGAAATGTGGCACATTATAACAAAAATGCTGACTGTCTACAGTTGAATGTAGGCAGAGATAAATGCCTCCTCTCTCCTCCCCCGGATAAGCTGGACAACAAAGGCAGCCACTTCAGCTACAACATGTGTGGGCAAGTGCCTGCCTCTGCTAGGGGAAGCTCTGTTCAGCAATGTCTCTCTGCTTGCCAGGAAGCTTCAAAACCAAACCCATTCATTGGGTTAGCACTCCAGCATCTTCTGCCTGACGTTGCACAGGTTCCTTCTTCGTGCCTTGCACATCCAACACATGAGACTGTGGTTGCCAGTGGCACACTTTGCCTCTGCAGCCTCCCAGGTGCTGTCAGAGGGCATTTCAAAGGCAGCGTTGTCCTTGGGTACCAAATGTGTTTGAAATCTGTTGTACTCCTGTCCTGCTCCAGTTTACAAATAGCTTCGCCTCAGATGAGCATGAGTCTTGTCCCCCATTGTTGTGCTGGTTTGAGGATAATGGGAACATGTGTATCAGAGAAATTAGATCATGGGCTGTGAAAAGAAAATAACAGTGATGTCTGTATTGCCCATTTGTTCTGCTGAGACATATAAACACAAGAACACAAAGATAAGGTCAGTCTGTGGCTGTTTGCTTGCCACATTAACTCGTCTGCCTGGATCTGTGCAACTCAAACTAATCATTCTTCTTCTAACACCTCTTGCTGACCTTTCCCAGCTCACCCTGCAGGTAAGGGGCATTCTGAGATGAGAGAGGGGGTGGAAAGAAGGTGGGAGGTTGGTTTGAAAGCCCTCCTGGGGGGCTCTGTTAGTCAGGAGGGGTTTTGTATCTCTGTGTTACCTTTAACTTGTATATTACTGTATATAGTTGTAAATACCTGTATATATATATATTGTGTGTATATATATATGCTTGTAAATTGTACCAAGCTACAAACACAGTTTCATTCCCTAACTTCCAGCCAACTGAGTTAGTCTGGGTGAATTCCTCAAATCCGTGGGGCTGCAGATAACTCCCAATTGTTAGCTGGTTTGGATTAAGGAAGGGTGTGAATTAAAAACACGGGAGCAATCCCAAAATATCTCTGGGCAGATTATCCCCAAAGTATCAAAACAATTGATCAAACATGTCATCATTAATTGCAAAATCAGTGGAGTGAAAGCTCAAGAAAGTCAAGTGTCCTGGCACCACCAGGGACAGGTTTGAATTTACCTCAGCCATCAGCCACAGGGAGATGTGAACATGGAAGCAGGACATGAGGAAGGAGTAATCCTTCTGAGAGGATAACCAGGACTGTAGCCAGGATCACAGCCCAAGCCTGGTTACTGCCCAGTGTGTGGTACTGCCTGTTGGGACAGAAGCTTACCAGCCTAGGACAGGTACCAGCCTAGGACAGGTACCAGCCTAGGACAGGTACCAGCCTAGGACAGCCACTCTGTCCACCTGGAGATGGTGGTTTTCACATCCTGTTCTCTGCAGCTATCTTGTTAAATATTAATTGTGGTCATTACAAGGTGGCACACCTGTGTCACACCACGCCGGAGGCTGCGCAAACATGGAATGGAAAAAAACTTTTGGCCCTGAAGAGCTTGTAGTGGCAGAGTCTTCTTCTTCCCAAGTGTGAGCAGGCTGCATTCAGACACCACTTCCAAAGTGAGAAACATCCAGAACTTCCAAAGTTTGAATAATAAAGATTTCCTGCTGCAGCCTGCCTTGTCTCAAAAGACAGATACTTTGAATTCTCTTGATAATAATTTTTTGAGCTGCTGGCACTAAAAAAGGGGAGATATTGTGAAAGATCTAGTGTCACATAAATCTATTTAACATATATTTTTAAAAAAATGCATTAAAAAAGCAGACATTGGTAACAGATAAGGCTTTAGTGAAAAACATGGTAATGCTGAAGCCACATGAATTTTAACCAGAATCTAGAAGAAAAGCAATTCAAGAAGGGGGAAAAAAAGAAAAAAAAAGGGGGAAAAAAAGGATCCATAAATAATGAGGAACATGGCAAAAGCTGAATAAGTAGAAATAGCCAGCCTGTTAAAAGGCTGAATAAGCATGTTCTTTGTAAGGGCATGCAAAGGAAAAGACACAACAGCCTGTATCCTCCGCTCCAGTGATAATTGCCCTGGGAGCTGCAGCCATTCAGCTGAGGGCAGCTCAGGGACTGAGCCACTTCCCTCTGCTATAAAACAAAGTTTTGAAAATCTCTGTGCTCAGAGTTGTGAAAGTTTAAAAGCTGGAGAGTGTACAAGGGGCTTTCCACAGTAAGGCAGAAGGCTTCTTAAAAGCCATGTTTTCTCATAAAGTCTAGATGTTACCCTCTGCTGCATCCTGCATTCTTCTAATTCCAGATATGACTTCTGGCACTGGAAACTCCCGCTGCTGGAGTCAAGTAGAGATGAACAGGAGGTTGTACTCAGGATAAAAATAGTCAGACAAAACTAGGTCGCTTCATTGTCCCATCTCATCTTTCCTGGGATGAAAGTCCATGGTTTTCTTGCATCTCCTTAGCAGGGTGGATGGGGACAGATCAACTCTGACTCACAGCTCCAACCCCCATACATCTATCAAGGGCTTGAGAGGCACCATCAGAGGATACCAGAGCCCCCATGGAACCTGACTTTCAGGCACCCACTGAGTACTCACAAGCTTTGGCTGTGTCTGTTTCAGGAGCAAATCTGAAGACTCTCTACTTTCCCAGTGCCCGTGTGCCGTCATGCTGCCTCCAATTGATCTGCTTACAATCAATGATGCTTTATATCCCAGGAGAGATTTATTTGTCAAACTTGGCCACAGGAGTGTCTTATTTAGAATTACTTCCAATGTCTGGGTTTAGCTACATGATACAGCAGCATAGCAAGTTAACCTTGTAACCCTTTGGACCAAACTGCTGTCTAGGGATGGCACTGCTTCCCTCAGAGATTCATTTGGCAGCTTGCATGATGCTTTCTTCCTGGAAATCCAAATGAGTAGAGGTTAATTATCCTTATTGATGTAAGATCAGAATAGATGTGTAAGTAAAACTTAGCCCACCTGAGTACTTCCTTGGTAACTTATCTCCAGGCTCTTACCTGTCAAGCAGCTGAGCAGGGGGGGGTGGGCACAATGCAGGACCCTCAGCCCACAGCATAAGAGACATTTCTCTTTGGATACTCCCCATGCCAAGTCAGAAAGTCAGATCCCCACTGTCCAGGTAGCATGGCAATGTTGCTGATGTCAGGGAAATTCATTTCATGACATTATTTACCTAATTAGATGCTATTAATTCAGTAGCACAGTGTGGGGCCAGGTCAGAACCAGTTCCCTTTGCATCATCACAGAAACCCAGAGTGGTGGGGATTGGAAGGGACTTCTAAGGATCATTTAGTCCTACCCTTCTGCTAAAGCAGGGTCACTCACAGCAGGCTGCCCAAGATCACAATGTCCGGGTGGATTTGGAATCTCTCCAGAGAAGCAGACTCCACAACCTATCAGGGCAGCCTGCTCCAGGGATCCAGCAGCCTCACAGCAAAGAAGTTTTTTCTTACTTCACTGGCTTTGCGGATGAACAGCAGAGGAATGCTTCTTGTGCCAAGTGTTCCTGGCCACACATCTACACTGTGCACCACAGCATGAGGAAAAGCTGCTGGGTCTGGCAGAGGTCACAATATGAGGACATCTGTCCTCACACTCAAGGTACTACCTTCTCATGCTGCAGCACTGAGCCCAGGCACCTACTGACCCCAGGAATGGGCTCAGGCCAATTCAGCCCTGAAAGTTTATGAAAAGCCCCTTGATTTTAACCCTACCACTGATGGTTGCCAGGAAAATGTGCAAAAAGAAAAAAGAAAACAATCAGAATCTCCCAAAGCACTGGGCAGAGCAGGCTGTGAGCTTTTTTGTACTGACAAGCTACAGACTGTTCTCAACCAACTCAGTGTGTAATTTTCTTTAGCTTGGTAAAATTAGCACCTTTGATCCAGTGGCAAATATTTATATGCACATATTACTTGCTAGGACAGGCTCCTCTACTGAATGCAACAAAATCCTGTCCACTGGTCCCTAAGCAACCACTAGAACAAACCAATTAGCAGCTACAAATTCACACATATCCATCAAAATAAGATCCAGATTAGTTTCATGTTCCTTCAGTAACTTTCGTGTTTGAAAAGCTGCATTTAAGCTTTCCTGAAACAAATTAGACTAATTTTAAAAATGGGTTTAAAAAGAAATGTAAGAGTCTCATCAGGAAAAAAAAAAAAAAANAAAAAAAAAAAAAAAAAAAAAAGGTAAGATGTTTGAGCATGAACACTAGGAGAAAAAAAATAAATAAATCAAATCCTGACCCAGATCCTGTCCCAGACAGAGCTGGGAAGGTTGGCTCTGGATCTGAGGTCTGCTATATAAGCAGTCCCCAACAGGCAGACAAACTAATGTGCCTCCCTCATCAGCTTCTGTGTCAGCTACAGCTGACTCTATTTACTTTTTGCCCAGAGAAGGAACTGGGAGCAGAAGGAAAAGAAAAAACTACCTTCATTGATATTCACAATGGTGTCTTACATGACCAGCATTGTTTTTGTCCAAGGGAGCTCTTTCAGGAGATGGGAGAAAACAAGAGATTAGGTGGAAGAATGGCCATCAGGAGTGAAGAAAGGACCCTGCTGAGAAGGAAGGGGCTGTTTTTCTCTGTCTATTAAAGTGCCATGAATCATTTTGGTTGCTGCGTGTATATTTGGTAACAGAAAAGGGAGGTGGACTCAGTTTGGGTACTGAGGGGAAAGAAAAAAAAAATCAATCAGGTTTCTACCTTACCTAAACTAAGTGCCAAATGAGACATCTCTAATGATGAAGGCAGGCTGTCTGGAACTACAGCTGGCAAGAAACAGTTCCCTCACCCTGATGGTGAAAGGAGGGTAAAATTCCTCCTTGTCCCCATTTCCATGCAAAAGAAATGATGTCTTGAACCCAAAGCATAATCTGCTCCAGCCCAGGGAGTTGTGCTGGATGTAGGAGCACACCATGGGCAAAAATACAGCCCCTGAGCTTTGTAAAGAGAGAAACCATCCCCGGGTGTCTGCCTGGCTGGGCTGGTGTTGGCATTTCCCAAGCCCTGAGCACAAACACCCGCATCAGATCCATCCGGCCCCACGGCCAGGCAGGCAGGAAGGAGCAATGCCAGCTGGCTGCCTGCTAAGGGTTTCCAGCAGTGAGAAATCACTCTGCCTGCATTGCTGCCCAGGGCCCCTGTCACATTTTGATTGATTCCTCATCACCAGGAATGAGAACCTGGCTGGGAGGGGAAGAGGAGAAGCTGCCCTACCTGTGTTCAGCAGCTCTGCATGTGAAGCACACTTCTGTTTTTCAAGCCCTATCATTGGGAAGCAGATTTCCTCCTCACTTACACATAGGGAGGGTTTCTCCCTGGCTGATGGGGCTCAGTTTTCATTCCAAATGTGGCATTTACCCTGGTGTGAATAATGTCCAAGAAGAAACGACTCACAGGAAACTTCTAATTGACCAAGATGTGATTCCGTAGGAGGTTTGCACTCTGAATTAAAACAGCATTGCCAAAAAAAAAAAAAAACCAACCCAACAGTGAAACCCTCAGGCTGTCTGGCAAGCAAGTGCTCTGGTAACCCTGACACATAGGCAGGAGGTGGTCAGGACTTCTTGCAGGCTGTGGTATTGCTGTTGCTGTTGCAGACCCTCTGGGCATAGAGCTGGGGTTTGCTGCCGAAAGAGCTCAAGCTGGGGCCAGCTGAAACTGTTCTCCTGCAATGGTTCTCCAGATGCTGCCACTTGTGTTTTGGCAGTGGGTTTGCACAGACCAGAAAGAGCCCTTCCCTGAGAGTATGGAAGCAAAGGAAATGAAGGCTGGGACAGGAAGGAAGGGAATGAAGAAGGAACATTCACCAATGAGCCTCCAATTCCCTCTAATTAATCACAGACAGTGGTTTAGGTTGGAAGGGACCTTTAAAGGTCGTCTAGTCCAACTCTGTTACAGTGGAGACATCTAAAACTAGATAAGGGTTGCTCAGAGCCCTGTCCCACCTGGCCTGGAATGGCTCCAGGGATGGAGCATCTACTACCTTTCTGGGTGACCTGGGCCAATGATTCACCACCTTCAGTGTAAAAAATATCTTCCTTGTATCTGGTCTTCCTTTAGTGTAAAACCATCACCCCTTGTCCTGTCACAACAGGCCCTGCTAAAAGATTATCCCCATATTTCTTGCTGGCCCCTTCAAGTACTGAAAGGCCACAATAAGATCTTTCCAGAGCCTTCTCTTCTCCAGGCCAAACAATCCTAACTCTCAATTGCCAGAAACACAGAGCAGAGATCTGGAAGGATTTCAGGGAGCAGAAAGGATGACCCTCAAAGGGAACACCACATTCTGTCTCCAAATTAAAGGCTGGAGCGATGCTTGTTGTGACTTGCCATCATCTATGTCTTGGCAAAACCTTCTGCTCATCCATGGCCTCTTGTGAGGTGCATTGCTGTCCCAGCCCACTCCTCTTCCATCTGTTCAAAACCAGCTCATTAATTTAGGTGCAGGGCCCCAGACTGTGGCCCCATGGATATCCCATTGTACCTCCAGGCAGCACACATCTGCATGAGCACAGACAAAACTAAACATGCAAAGGCAACCGGAAAGCCAAGCAAGTGATGGGGACAGCCAGGGAAGAAATTTCACCCCAGCAAATGTGAACACAGGAGCAGCCACCTATCCCTCACTTGGGTTTGGCACTAGACACTGAGATGTGGTGCTGAGGTTTAGCACTAGACCTGGCAGAGAGAGATAATGCTTGGACTTGGTGATCTTAAAGGTCTTTTCCAGTCAAAATGATTCTATGATTTTATAGGTGGTCCACTTGATGATTCCCAGCAAGCTCAACCCTCTATGCAGTTGCAGAGGGGAGCAGATACACTCCCAGGAGAGGGACTCTGTGAAATTGGACTTTCCAGATCTGCAGACACAAAGGTGACCAAAAGCAGCGGTTGAAAACCAAACAGCCACCCCTGGCAGGGCTCAGATCAGTGCTGGGTGTTTCTCTAGCCCAGAGCTGCCCTGTGCCAAGGGTCAGAGAGCAGACAGAAGTGCTCTTTCAGCCATGGTGAACTTTATCAGGTTTTCAGTAAGACAAAAAAGGCCAATCTGCTCACAAGAGCAGCCTTGTGAGGCTGCACATGTCCTCAGCGCTTCAGGCAGAGAGAAGTGGAAGAGATTTTTCCTCTCTTTTGTGTGTGCAGATGCTATTTAATGTAAATGCACTTACCAGAAATTGAATAACTCCCACGCGAGTAATTTTATACCCATCCAACATTTAAATTATGAATGCAATAATCTGCAGCACCACCAGTTACAAGGCAAGGCTAGAATTCCCGAGGCAGGGAAAGGCTATCTTTAGACCTTTCAAGCTGAAATTTTTACTAGATGTAGAAATTTGCTTCCTTCTGCTGCCTGGGGTGCTAATTTACATTGAAAGTTTCAGGGGTTTTTGGGTTTCAGACTTTTGGGTGGGGCCAGGTCGAACACCACCAAAACAAAGCAGCTCCTTTCTGCCACCCATGGCTGGGGAAAGGGTGCAGGAAGAACCTCTCTGGGTGGCTCTGCAGCTCAGCAGGGTGATTGATTGATTGATGCAGTTACTCTGGGACCACAGAGAGATTGGTATTTTGAGGACATCCTTCAGCTAGGATGTAACCTGGCTCAGGAGTTGTGTGTGTCCTTCTCAAACAGCTATCCCTTGCTGAATCATTCCAGTTTCAGTCTCTGTAGCTGGCAGCAGTTGTATAAGGTTGCTGTCTAGAGATTTCAGAGAAGATGCTCTTGACTCACATTTGCAAATGCCATTTAAATGTGTTGCTTGTTTTCTTCTCTAGTTTGTTTTGGTTTGTTTTGTTTGTCATGTGGCAGGGATTTAGTGTTCTGCTTGTTGCTCTTCTTCTGTGTGTGATACCCAGGAGAGACCTAAACACGGTGCAAATCTCTTGTCATCCAGTAGAAGAAAATATATGACAGAGAGAAAAAGATCAGATGTACCACAATAACCAGAAGGTGCTTTTTGCTGGGCTCCATGAGAGGTCTGTGTCATCCAGAACACAGAGGAAGCACTGGGTTAGGATGAGCAACTCAGGAATGGATCAATTTTTGCATCACATAGAGACATCAGCAAGGCTGATAATAACCACTTGGTGAGATCCAATGCTCCTTCCAAATCAGGATTGCAGAGTAATGCCTTCCACATCAAGCTTTGTCTAGGATTACAGAGGGGTATGTGATGGTTTGGGAGTTCCCTGCCCCCCCACACTTTATAAAATCACCCAGACTAGATCAGCCAGCTGGAAGTTAAGGACTGAAGCTCTATTTACAGCCTAGCACAACATACAAGCAGAGATATACACAACATACAGGAAATATTTACAGAAATATACAAGTTAAAGGTAATACAGAAACACAACACCCCTCCCAGAAATCAGAGTCCCCAGGAGGGGCTCCCAACCACCCTTCCACCTTCTCCCACCCCTATACCTTACCCCAGGGTTTGCCTTATGTGTAAAATGAGTTTGGAGGATCGGCCAGGGGGGTTAGAAGGAAAGTGGTTAGTTAGGTTAGCAGAGAGGTCCAGACCAAGCCAGCAGCTAGAGAGAACAAAACTCTCTGTGTTATCTATATTTGTGTTCTTGTTATTATACATCTCAGCAAGCCTATGAGTGAAGCAGACATCACCATTGTTTGCTTTTCACAGCCTGTAATTTTTTTCATTAAAATATTCCAATTAGCCTCAAACCAGCACAGGGTGAGAACACCCAGCCCTGGTACTCTCCCAGACAAATCAGTCCATCACCATTTCTTAATCAAGCGCTGCCCAAATGGGACTGCTAGTACCAGCTCACCTGCCCAAACCCAGCTGTGTGGCTGCCCAGTGGCAAAAGCCACCATTATTCTGTCTCTGGATACCATCTGGACCATGTACAGAAACAGATGCTAAATCTCTGTAGGAGCTCAAGTATAACCCATGAAGGGACTTGAATTTCCTCCCCTCTGCAAGCAAATGCACTGCTTTCCCTGATGCCATCAAGCTTTGGTTGTGCTTGAGTTAAAAAAATAAGGAAAAAAAAAAAAAAGAAGAAGAAAAGGATTGTGGCAAATGGAGATGTGATTCTTTTCAAATGCTTTCTCTTTGGAGAAGTAGTAGCTGCAACAAAAATTATGTGAAGATCAAAGAGGAAAGAGGCTGTACTCAGGGACAACTCAAAAAATAATATGGGGCAGGTGCTGAGCAACTCTCCAATGCAAAGTATTGCTATCCTCTGGTACCTTCCCCATCTGCAGAAGAGAGATGGTGTCTAGAGAAAGTCCTTGTGCTTGCCTGAGCACGGTTAGATCTGAGGTCTTTGCAAACAGCTCTTATCAATCAACCTCAGGCCATTGATGTTACATCTAAAGCACTCAGTGACAAATAAAGTATGCTTTTTTGATCTCATCTACTATTAAGGGTTCTTTTCTTCTGAGGCTGGGTAAATAAAATTCTTCTATCAGAACTTGCTTAATAATTATTCTGGACACACAGTGGACCAAATGCTGAGCAAGAAATGAAGCAATGACTCAGAAGCCAGAGGCTACATTCTTTTTCTCTGGTCTTCTTGTTTTCTCTGTTGGAATAGCTCGTCTGTAACCAGGCTGCTGATGCACAATGCTAAATTAATTCCTTAATCAGGGTATTGTGTGTCATCTGCCTAGAGCTGCCAAGCACATGTGCCATGGGGATTTGCTGGCTTCAAAGTGGTACCCCAGAATTTTACGTTTCTCCTTCTGCAGTTGGTTTGTCTATATCCTGATTTTGTGTGGCTGCTCCTGCATCATCTAGATGAAAAAATGCTTTGTCCTCCAAGGAGAGGCAGCAGGTCTCCATCCACAGGGATCTTCCAGCATCAGGGTTGCACTAATGCTGTCAGACAGCCTATGGCCTCAGGCAGGGCCCACGGGGGCAGATGCCGTGACAACTCCATTGCAGGGTTGGAACCTAAGTCAGGTGGTCACCATCCTTTGCTCCTGCTGGGGTGTCTGTGGAGGAGATTTTCAGATCCCTCATTTCCATGGAAATATGTCACTTCCTCGCCTTTTATCACAGAAGTGAATAAACTTCAGGCTGCAAGAAGCGAGGAATTAGCAGGGCTGCCTTGGGGCTGATGAAGGAGAGCTGGGCTGGGAAACAGGTCTGTGTGTTCAGCTCTTCACCAACACCACTTGGCCCTGGAGGCTGTGGCCAAGTGCCTACAACGGCTTGTGACACATGGAGCAACACAAAGGAAAAGTCCAGAGCTCTCCTGATTTCCACCCCAGCCCAAAGAAACAGACATTCCACTTTTCCATCACCCTCTTCAGCCAGGCAGGATGGAGATGAGGCTCAGCACCACACCATACACTCCAGGAAGAGTCCCCATGAGCATCCCTGGAGCAGGGTCAGCCACAGGATCAGAGACTGGCTGAGGCTCCACACAATGCTTCTTCCCAGGGGATGGACCCAAGGCAAAACAGCTGCTTGACCCACGCCAACACTGGCAGGAGAGAGCTTGCCCTGCTATTTCCTAGTGCGTTTTGGTTTGTTTTTTTTTAAACTACCCCTTTGAAGGCATCACAGCCAGCTCAGCTCTGCCTCTTGGATGCTGGCATGCAGCCACCCTTTAATTATGTCTATTGTTATGTCTAATGCTGGTGGCAGCACTTCAAGGCAGCACCCAGGCTGTGGGAATCAGTGCAAGAGATCAGGTGCTGAGGAGCTGTGTGATGGCTTAGACACTTGGGCTCCTATGCCAGAGTGATAGCAGCAGTATCAGCAGCCTCACAGATCAGATCAGCTGGTGAGCACAGACCCAGCCAGGGCATACTAAGACTCCTTTGCCTGCAAAGAAAAGGGTGGCTGGGGGCAGGGAACATTGGTTTGAAACCCAACTCTTCACTTCATGGCACAAGTGGTGGTGAAATGTGCTGCAGAGCCCTCTCTGAAGTGCCCAGATGCCAAAGTCTGTGCCCACAGATTGAAGCCAGCTCAGCAGCCTTGCATGCCCTGTGCACATGGGCAACCCACACACCAGGGGCTGCCCCTAATCCATGCCCAGCTGACCTGGGTCTGAGCTGGGCTTCCAAGCTGGGTGAAACAAGCCAGGAGTGAGGACAGCACAGGTTTGGTATCTCTCACTGCACTGGAAACCAGACCACAGGGCAAGTCTGGGTAGTTTTGCCCCCACTTCCAGTTGTTCCACATGCACCAGCTCAGATTCACACTGTTTCACAAGCACACCAGTAAAACCTGAGTCTGCCCAGCTGCGTGTCACTGTTATGAAGCCTCCCTCACAAAATGCAATTTTCTTCTGGTGTGGTCTTCAGCCTCACTTCTACTCACACAGCCTACCAAGAGAAGAGGTCTGTTCCTCTCCTGTCCACTCGGCTGCTGTGGTCGTGCAACCCCAGGACCGCATTTGTTATGCCAGTGTAGAATGACTGTGCACAGGACACAGTGCTGAGGCACTGCAAAGTGTGTGCCGCCTCAAACCCAGCTTTGTAGCAGCCACCACACTGCAAATCCTGATCCCCACTGTCGGATGTGTCCTGCAGAGACTGTCAGAGCTGACCTGGATGCTTTGGAAAATCACCCAAACGCTGTTAAATGTTTTGGGATCCTGGCTGGGATGTGGGACTCTGCCTCCACCAAGTGATCAGCAGAGAAAAGGAGAGAAAAGGCTGCTGGAAGCAGCACTTGTGTAACTGCAAACTGGTGTGCAGCACCCTGTGATTTGTATTCTGCCTCTTGATCTTCATCAGCTGTACCCTGTTGCCCTGGAGAAGCTAATGTCTCCCTTGTCCCCACAAGGCAGGCTGATTTGATCTGCTCTGCTCACAGATAATGCCACAGAGCGAGCTGTGTTGCAATTAAATATTTTCTTCACTGCTCAAGAGACACAGGAAAAGCTAAAAGAATGTGTAATGGAGATAATTACAGGCAAGGAATTACAGATGCAGCCCTCCCTCCTCCTTGTCCTGCTCTTTCCACTGCTCCACACTTGCCATGAGCCTGATACAGCGACTGAAGCTGTGAGGATGATGAGCAGAGCAATAGAAAAGCTCTTTGACGCACATCCCCTGAGGCTCTGTCAGCCCTGGTCATCTCTCCAAGGCATACTTCTGCAGGGCTGCATGGCCAGGGCAGGGAGGGGAGAGGAGGTGGACTTCAACTGGTCTGAGTCAGTCTTCACAGGAGAGGTGCTCCAGCCCCCTGATCATCTCTGTGGCACTCCCCTCTGGACCTGCTCCAGCAGGTCCATGACTTTCCTGTGTTGAGAACTCCAAGGCTGGACACAGTACTCCAGGTGAGATCTGAGCAGAGCAGAGCAGAGCAGAGTTGCTGAATCATCTCTCTCAACCTGCTGGCCACACTTCTTTTGATGCAGCCCAGGATGTGATTTGCTTTCTGGGCTCAAGTGCCCATTGCTTAATCATGTCCAGCTTTTCATACACCAGTTCCCACAAGCCCTTTTCTGCAGGGCTGCTCTCAATTTCATCACTCTCCAGCCTGTACTGATAATGAGGATTGCCCTGACCCAAGTGCAGGACTCTGCACTTCTCCTTATTGAACCTCCTGAACTTATTAAAACTTTCTGAAATTGAGCTGCCTGAAATAGCATCCCAGGCACTTTCCCAGTTGGTTTCTTTCCTTGCTCAGTATTTGGTATCTATTTAGGAACTGGTTTTCAGAATACTGTGCCCTTTGCATGTTCAATTCAGATGTGAAAACCTGGCAGCATGTACCAATGCCCCAAAGAAAGCTGTGACAGGCTGGGGAGAGCACACATTGACATGTGTGAATAACAAATAAGCTCAGAATTGCTTTGAAACTGAAATGCCTTAGGACAATGCCAAGATATTCTTCAACACTAAGTGTCATATGAGATGTCATCAACCATCACTTCCCTCTCCTTCCCAGCCTGCCTGCAAACCAGTGGGATTCACAAAGGCTGTGGGCAGTGGGAGCAGCACCACCCACGTGTGAGGCATTTTTAACAACTGGAGTTATCAACTCCCTTTCAGAAAACTGCTCAGAACTGATCCTGGTGCCCTTGTACAAAATTGTTAGCAAAATGACAAACTGTGATTTGATTTGGACAATTCATCTTGTCCCTAAGCAGATGCAATTCATTTATCACTCTGTTTTGCCATCCCTCCCTTTTTTTACCACACCATGCCCTACCATCAGACAGTGCTGACAGACAGCAGAAAATAAAAGAGAAGGGGAAACAGCATCTGAAGTGACAGGCAGAGCCTTTCTCACAAACCACCTAACTCACAGAGTTAAAGTGGAGCAAGACAGTGGAAATTAAAAGAGAAATTGTGCTGAGGTGCAGGTGGGAGGTGGTGGCAGAATAGTGAGACTTGGGCCCTGTTGAGAGGCGAGGAGAGTGAGTATCCCAGTTCCACACTCTGCCAAAGCTTTTAGCCACCAGAGAAATGCTAAAGACAACTGGTTCCAGTTTAGCCTCTCCTCTATCCCCAGTTGCCCTGACTGTGCTTCTCCTGACTGGCCCCAGTTCCAGTGAGCATCCCTCTGCCTGCAGGGAATTGTTGTTTTTTCTGTCCTGCAGTGTCTGATTGAGAAATAAGAAAACCATCTCTGTGCAGTGACCAGAGAGATAGTCCCTGGGAGCTGTGGGAGCTGTGTAACCGCAGAAGAACTCACCAGCCTAACCCCAGGTGCAGATCTCCATCTCATCCTTGGTTTTGCAGCTCTACTCTGTTTTCCAAGCAAATTATTGAGGAATCCTTCACCCACTCAGTACCCACTCAGCCTTCATCAGCTAATTCCACCCACAAAACTGCACAACAGAGTTTTGTGTCTGGCTGACATTCATTTTCAAGCCTACCTGGGTCTCGTAGGGCAGTGCGAAAGAAAGGAAAGAAGAAGGAAAGAGACAGGTGGGGAAATCTTCCTCACTTCACAACCCTGCTAACAGGCGATGTTTCACAGCCTCCAAGCAGCACACAGGTGTGGGAGGAGTTTCTGTGGCCACTGCTTATGGCATTAACAGGCAAGGTTTATCATGCAGGCTAAAAGGGGACCTGGCTCCTGATATCCCCCAAGTTCTTGCTCCTGTGCACTTCTGCACTACAGAACAGAGGAAAATCACTGACTGTCTTCTCCTGGAGGTGTGGCATCCAATCAGTGGCCCTGTGCATTACAGCCAACGACCAGGGGGATGACAGAGGGAAAATCTAGCTCCTGCACATCTCGTTCTCCCACAGCTCTCGTGTGATTCAATGCCTCAATTCACAGCAGAGACATCTAATGCTGCTTCTTGTCCTCAGCTTCTCCCACCTCCTGTACGGCTGCACCCTGGTTAAGCAGAAGTGAGGCTGGCAGGACAGGCTACTTACTGCAGAGGGGAGGACTTTCCCTTTCTCTTTTGTTCCCATTATTTGTTCCAGGATGTTCTGAGCTCTGCTAAGATCACAGTGACTGTTAGATTTGGTGGAAGCTCTGCAGCATTTGGCTTAGCTGAAAGGTTTCAATAGAAGGATCATAATTGCAGCCAGGAAGATGAGAATCCTGTAGCAAACCCTCTCTTTACAGAGGAGCAGCTCAGAAACCTCAGCAAACACGGGGCTGGGTTGGCAGGTGGATTTTGTTGCTACAACACTGTTTGCTTCTAGCCAGCCCAATAAACAAACCTGCTGTGGTTCATCTGCTCTCCAGAACCCAGAGGGTTCTGGTTCTTTTGCCCTGTACTCTTTCACAACAAATCTGACTCCAGACTGGCTTGTCTGGAGGCCAAAGCAGCTCCCAGAAAGCAGATTTGGGCTTGGAAGGGGAGGGTGGCAGACAGCAGCGCAGGCAAAATCATCCCAAGCATCGTTGCAGCTTTTCTTGCAGTGAGCCGATTCTTCCTAAATGCTCTGATTTCCTCCTGTCACTATGTCCTTTTTAATCCCCTTTTCCCATGCTCCTGTAGTCAGATGCCTGGCAAACTTTCAGTTAGTCTCTGCTGCCTTACAACAAACATCAAGAGGAAGCCTGAAGAGATGAGGAACCAGAGATCGGGACCTAGAGCAGAGCTAGCAGAAGAGAATTCATTAGGCATGTCGAGGCTCAATATGAAATACATTTTCTGTCTGCCTTTGTTAGATGCAAGGGCAGGCTCAGCACTGTCACTAGCAGGCAGCAGGTTGAGACTGGGCTTTTTGTAAGAAAATCCAGGAGTCAGGGAAAATTCTTGTCCAGATGAAGGTCTTTCTAAATTAGTCTGATCTGGACACTGCAGGTGGCTGAGGCTTTGGAAAGCAGTGGACAGGTGTGGGGGGAGCAGAGTAATTTGTAGCTGGGGGGTAGAGCAGGATCTTCAAACATTTTTTTTTTTCCAGCAAAGTTGGAAGACACCTCAAAGATCATCAAGTCCAATGCATTACCACAGACCTCAAGACCTGAGGCAACCTCTTCAAACACAGAAAAGAAGGGTCATGGTGCATCACAGGGAGTGGGACAAGGAACTTGGCAGAGCTGCTGAGGGCTAGAAGGACAGGAGGACTCCATCCCCTCTCCCCAGGGTACCTTCCTTCAGAGAAAATGAGCTGATCAGTGCTGGCCCCAGTCCTGATCAATATCTTTATCAATGATCTGGACCAGGGGATTGAGTCCAGCATCAGTAAGTTTGCAGATGACACCAAGTTAGGAGCAGGTGTGGATCTGTTGGAGGGTAGGAGGGCTCTGCAGAGGGACCTGGGCAAGCTGGATGGGTGGGCAGAGGCCAGTGGGATGAGATTTAACAAGGCTAATTGCAGGATTCTACACTTTGGCCACAACAACCCCAAGCAGTGCTACAGGCTGGGGACAGAGTGGCTGGAGAGCAGCCAGGCAGCACCTGGGGGTGCTGGTAGAGAGTAGTTGAAGATGAGCCAGCAGTGTGCCCAGGTGGGCAGGAAAGTCAATGGCATCCTGGCCTAGATCAGGAACAGTGTGGCCAGCAGGACAAGGGAGGTTATTCTGCCCTGTACTTGGCACTGCTCAGGCCACACCTTGAGTTCTGTGTCCAGTTCTGGGCCTCTCAATTCAAGAGAGATGTTGAGGTACTGGAGTGTGCCCAGAGAAGGGCACCAAGGCTGGTGAGGGGCCTGCAGCACAGCCCTGTGAGGAGGGGCTGAGGGAGCTGGGGGTGTGCAGCCTGCAGAAGAGGAGGCTCAGGGCAGACCTCATTGCTCTCTGCAGCTACCTGAAGGGAGGTTGTAGCCAGGTGGGGTTGGTCTCTTCTGCCAGGCACCCAGGGACAGAACAAGGGGACACAGTCTCAAGTTGTGCCATGGAAGGTATGGGCTGGAAGTCAGGAGGAAGTTCTTGCCAGAGAGAGTGATTGACATTGGAATGGGCTGCCCAGGGAGGTGGTGGAGTCGCTGTCCCTGGAGGTGTTCAAGAAAAGCCTGGATGGGGCACTTAGTGCCATGGTCTGGTTGATTGGATATGTCTGGGTCGTAGGTTGGACTGAATGAACTTGGTGGTCTCTTCCAACCTGCTTGATTCTATGATTCTATGTGACTGTGAAGCTGTTGGACCTTGCAGCTTTTCACAGAGTGCCCTTGAAAGTACTTTTAGAGACACAGCCACTTGAAATTCCTGCTAGGACTGGCAATAGCAGCATCTCCAGTAGCATTTTCCTGACCACCTATAAGATCCCTCAGGAGAAGGGTGAGCTGAGAGTGCCCATCTGATGAAGGTGTTGGTCACAGCCCATAAACTGTGCAGAGATTCTTTGAACAGGCAGCTTTGCTCCACCCAACCCAGCTCTGCCTTTTTCTTCACTTGTACCTCCCCAGCAACTTCTCCCTGCCCTCCTGTGTAGCGGAGCAGAGCTGCCCTGTCCTCACTTCTCAGGGACAACCCACACACCTCAGATGAGGTCTCCAGCCAGCATAGAGGTCACTGTTGAGAAGCCAAGTACCCATCCCACGACTGCAGGGGTGCAGGGTCAGGTTATTGCCCAAAGCTGCATGCGAATAGGAGTCTCTTTTTTCTTATGGCTGGCACAGGTGAAGACTCTCCTACTCTGAAGAGGTGCAGTGCAGCCTGGAACAGCAGAGATTGCCCTGCCTGCATGGCAGAGTGGCTTCTGAAGTGGGTGTCTTGGTGAATGGAAGTTCTGCCCATAGCACCTGAAGAAACACTGCTGCATCACTCCGTGGGAGCCACTGGAGAGGGAGAGAACACCAACAATCTTCAGTCCAGCAGCCTGGAGATATCAGACTTCATTATCAGGAGCTTTGCAGCACCCAAACAGTCAAATAAACAAGTTAAAGATAGCTACACTGCTGATTTTCCTAATCTCAGCAACGAAGATCTTGCTTCCTTTCTGCTCTTCAGAGAAGTACATCTCCCTCTCTGCTGGGCTGCCTTTACAACCTCGTGTGCCTGGGAAACATGTACCAGACAGTGAATCCAGAGTTTTTTCAGTCAGAATTTTCTGACTTCCAGAAAAATCCCTCAAATACTGTGCCAGAAGGACCCTCTGGGTTGTAAGATAATGAGAACTTGAAGAGAATATTTGGGAACATCTTCTCTGTCAGCTACACTGGCAGGAGACTGAAGGAACTCCCTTAACTCAGTCAAGTTGTGCAGAGACAAGAGCAAAGTACTCTTTGCTTCTGCTTGGAGGTGACCTGGCAGAAGGAGAGCTACATTGCCCTCCTATGATGGACACCATGAATTAATGCAGCTGAATCTTTGCAAGGGAGAAGAGAATGTGGCCCATGTTGAGCAGCAGTAATGAATTAAACTGAATTAAATTTTGATAGAGATTAGAGATATGTTAGTTACTATATAAAGTAATATCCTTAATTAGCCCAGGAAGTCTGTTAAATATTACATGAGGTTACCAATGGGTTCCTTGCCTCCAGGTCCCCGTGGGCCAGCAGGAAGCAAGGGAGCTGACATTTGTAGGTCTTCTCCCAGGAGAATCTCATGGTAGCTTTGAAGAAAACCATGGACTCCATAAGTGGGCTTAAAGTCTACCTCTCTAATTGCTTAGTGTCACAAAGTTGCATGAAGTTTGATGAACATTCAGGAGCACACAGTGCTGCAGCCTGAGCCAAAGCCCAGAGAAACCCAGCTCCTTTCTCTGCAGCTGCTCCATTTTTCCATCTCCCTGGGAACAGCTCTGGCTTCAATCAGAAATTATTGAGTCCTTCTCGAATGTCCTCACATCACTTCTAGCTCACAACTCTTAGTGCCATCAAGAGTATCAGGAATGAAGCCCAGCCCTGCTTCTTAAACCATCCCCTGATGGAGTACCAAATGTAATGGATAGATTTGCAGCAGAGCTTAAACATTCACTCCTCCATGTGACAGAATGCTTCCAGCATCGCTGGTAGCAGCTGTACATCGATATGATGCTGTGTTACTCAGACCCTGCTGTCTCTCTCTGAAAACCTCTATTGGTCTTAACAGCTGCCACCAACTTGGCCCAAGCTGACAGATGTAGGATGACTTTTGTTTTCGTTCCCCTTGTGCTCTGAAATTTTCATTTCAAAAAGCAATATTAAATTGGCCTTGACAAGAACTAGGTGTTAATTCTGATCAGACAGTGACTTCACTACTAATGGTATTACTCAGCCTGCTCTGCTGGGTTTCCTCCCCCAGAGTAGCTAAACTCAGCATTTTCAAGCTCACAGAAGTGTGGTGGGTTTGCAGAAGACCAGAAATGTGATTTTCTCTGGTGACAGGGTGATTTGTAATTGCAAGGAGGTAGTACCCAAGAAGCCAAAACCAGTCACAGCAGTTTGGGATAAGTCCAGCTACAGATTCCCTGCACAAAAGGACATGTTTTGGACAGTTCAGGAGCATGGATTTGCATGTTACAGTTACAGCTGGGAACAGAGAGAGAGAGAGAGAGAGAGAGGGAAGGAAGGAGAGGAAAGATCAAAGGAAAAGAAAGGACTGAAAAGGTTCTGGACTTATTCTGAACAGAGAGGGACACATACCCTGCTGAGGGCAGGCTGAAGGCAGTTTCCTTCCAGCATCTGTGGTCCTTCTCAGAAGCATGGTGGCTTGGCTCTTGTTGCTGCTGTGCAGTACAGCTCTCAGCATGTGCTGCTTTCAGAATAGAGGTGTTTGTGCTCTTCCTAACTTTCTGAAAGCTGGTTCACAGGGTATTAGCATTTCTGAAGCCTATTCCTCTCATTATCATCTTTTTTCCTAACATCACACTTGCTTAATTAAGTCCCTTGCAGTATGGTAGGAAAAGACCTGGGTCTGTCTCCAGCAGAAGTTGTTTTGGCATCTGGTTTAGCAGCAGGATGAAGTGCAGCTAGCAACTGATTTTGTGATGTCCCATCAATGTTTGGATTGCCATGCTGCTTTTCTGTCCCAATAGCTCTTCAGGTTTGACAGACAAGTTGCTGTTGGGTTTGTTTTTAAAAGAGAAATACATATCAAAGAGTAGCATTTCACTGAAAAGGCATCCATAGAATGTGAAATGCTCTCCTGGCATTTTCTGTGTCCTATCCTCTTATGCTACATGTAAAAAATTTATGTCAGGGGTTGACTTCCCTGTTTGTGCAATAGCTTGGGGGACTGACAAAGCAGGAGCTCAAGGGCTCCTCCAGAGATTTCATCCTCAGCCTCTGTGGGATCTCTTTTCTCTGTCACACTGCCCTTACACTCACCCATGTGTGTTGGCAGCTTGCAAGGGGATCTCAAAAAAGGGAATTTTCCAAACTGAATAAACATTTCCCATGATGAAAGGCAGAAGAAATGGAAATAAAACAAAGGGCTGGGTTTCATAGTGAGAGATACTTGTGTGAATGCCAGAGCACTTCCAACTCTCATCAGTAAAGACATGAACACAAAGAGGGTTTTTAATCATCTCTTTCTTTAAAGGTTGTTTCACAGACAAAGTAGTTTCCTGGGACAGAAGTAAGCAAAGGGAAAACTACAATTCATGCACAGCAGCAACATGATCTCTCCTGGAGGTTTGGAGCTCACATTGCCTCCAGTTGCACACCCTAGATGAACGAGCTCTTTGGTGTGGAAACTGCCTCCACGGAAAAGCAAAGACAGAGGTAGATCAAAGAGAAGGTGTCAAGAAAGCTCCCATTTTCCTACTCAGTGTTACTGATGCTAATGCATCTCACAGCTCTGGATTTGGGACACAGCTGTCCTCACTGTGTGATTGCAGTGATGTGTATCAAAACCTGTACCAAAGTGCAAATTCCTCCATCAGCAGGTGGGAGGAGGTTGATCTACATCCAGGGAGCATTACTTCTGTCTGTACTGATTATGAATAATCCCTCTTCATTAGCCCCTCATTTACTAGCTTCATTTGATTCATTCCAGGAGAAACAGAAGCTTCCATCTCTCCTCTTCATGAAAAAACAGGAGAGAGCAGCACCTGGACAGGCACACACATGTGGCCCAGCACAGCTGAGCTCACCCACAGATGGGATGCTTTGCCCATTCGTCTGTGCCCCACAACAGAGGCACTGCTGATGTTGAAGCACCATGGAATTCCCAAGCTGGAATCAAGCACTGAATTATAGATGTGCCTGGAGCAGAGGAGCTGGAGTAGATTTTTAAACCTTCTCAGCCATCTGCTACCTCATGGAGTTAGGGCCATTTGCACACAGAATCTGAGTGCCATCATCTCAGCTGTTTGGGACTGGGGTGTGTGTGAAACTGATTTCAGGACATACCTTCTGGAGTGGGGAGCAATCCAGCTCCCTACAGATGGATGTCTTAGTTCATTAGAAAGACAAGGAGGGTCTAACAGATGGTAAGAACTTGAAGAAGCTTCTAACAAATTCTTAGCACTCCTCAGGAGCTGAAAACAGCGTTTGGAGCATGGTTCTCCACATCCTGTGTTTTGGCATATGTCATCTTGAGATTTTCATGAACTGCAAGTAAATGTATGAGGTAACCAGTGACAATGGTCCAAGACAAAAGAACTGCACATACAATAGGCTCTGATTTGACATGGACTATAGCACATTCCTTGGAGCTCAAAGAATCCCTTGAGTGTCACAGTGAAAGCATCTTGAACTGGGTGTTTAATAAAGCTGCAGTATTTTTATAGTCTGGGAATTATGGGGATTTATAAGGATGCTAAATTTTAAAAAGAAGGAGAAAATTAAGCCTGGGCTGTTGAAGAAGGTGCCCCACTGTGAAGAGCAGATCCCAGCACTGTGTCTTTGGTGGCCAGCATAATCAAATGGCACTGCAACTTTATTTATTGGGACACAAGTTACTGGAGGAGGCAGAACTTGTCCATATCTCCTCTGTCCAGCTTGTAAATCTATGTACAGTTCTGCAAGTCACAGGAGAGAACATAACTGAGATGCTGAACAGAGGAAATACATCTGTGCAAAAGGAACTCCAAATTGCTTCCCATAGGACCTCCAAACCAAAATAACAAACAGCAAACACAGAACCAGTGGCATTAAGCCACATGCACACAAAGCATGTGCAAAACACCTCATGAGTCAGAGCGATGCTGTGGTTCCCCACAGTCATCAGTACCCAGCAGAAAGGCAATGGTGGCCAGAAAGGCTTAGCAAAACCAGCAGCACTTGATGGCCCTCAGGCACTGCAATGTGACAACACACAGATTTTTCACTGCTCAAAATCCAGGATAGGGCCAACTGCTAAATTATATCCAAAGCTCAAGTTCCCCAAGTACCAGGAGGCTGCAGAAGCTTTTTGTCTCACCCTGAAGGCTGCATATCACAGAGAAGCTGCAGAGAACAGCCATCTTACCAAGAGGGTTATTCACTTCTTACATGTGGGCTGCTTGAATGTGAAACAACCTTCAAGTGCAGACTTCTCTTCCACTACAATGCAGCCTTAAAAAGTCCATGCCTCTTTTGGAAGATACAGAAATTCTGCAGAACCTGAATTCAAGCTAAATGCTTCTCAAAAATAACATAGGGAAGGAGGCAGAGAGGGGAGGAGAGCTCCCCAGGAAAAGAATTGCTTTGCAGCAGCAGGGCTGGCTAGAGCTCTTCACCCTTCCTGGGGGCTTCTAGGACTTGTCTGCTAGTGTAGCATTCAAGGAACACTGAATTACCTCAATACCCAGAGCTGTGGCTCTTCTGCTGCCTCACTGCAGCCAGCTGGGATGTCCTGGCAGCAGGTCTGAAACCCTGGAGAGAAGGTTCAGGAGGGAGCTCTCTTTTGGGATCTCTGCATCCACTGTCTCTGGTGCCTTCTCAGTCACAACCTAAACACAAACAGAACCCAGGCTCAGGAGAGCTTGTTGCTGAGTTAGAGCTCTGGTGCACCAAAAAGGTCCCCTTCTTGCCCTTCTATCTACAAAAGGATTACCAGTATTCAGACTCTGAGGTTCTGCATGTGCCCTAGCCCAGAGAAGGCCCCCACAGCCTGACTGCAGGGTGATCAATACACCCTATATGAAGATACAGAAGCACTTATGGGATATCTACATGTGACATATGTGCTGCTTAAGCCAGGTGAAAACATTAGCTATCACACCATTTGCTTGCATGTATGCAACCCCTTCCAGGCTGAGTGCTTTCCTTGGTATTATTACATTTCCTGTAATTTATTTGAAATATATTTGCCCTTTTGGTGAAGCAAGAGAGAAACATCACAGCCAGGAAAACTATATTCTGCTAGGCTCTGTCATCTCTTATCTGTCTGACACTCCTGGCAAATTACTCTGGATAAACAACAAGTGAGATCTATCCACCTCACATTTTGCAAACCACTTTAGCAATTACTTGAGGTACAAAACACAGTTTCTATTGTCTGTCTGTCTGGACAGTGGCACTGAATGTACCCTCAGCAAGTTTGCCAACGACACCAAGCTGTGTGGTGCAGCTGGCAGCTGGAGGGAAGGGATCCATCCAGGGGGACCTTGACAGGCTGCAGAGGTGGGCCCAAGCCAATCTCATGAAGTTCAACAAGACCAAGTGCAAGGTATTGCAGCTGGGTTGAGACAATCCCAAGCACCAATATAGGCTGGGCAGTGACTGGCTTGAGAGCAGCCCTGAGAAAAGGGACTTTGGGAGTGTTGGTGGAAGAGAAGCTAAATATGAGCTGTCAGTGTGTTCTGGCAGCCTAGAGAGCAACCAGACCCTGGGCTGCAGCAAGAGCAGTGTGGGCAGCAGGGCAAGGGAAGTGATCCTGCCCCTCTGCACTGGAGAGACCCCATTTGGAGTACTGCATCCAGTTCTGGAGCCCCTGGTACAAGAAGGATATGGATGTGTTGGAAGGTGTCCAGAGAAGGGCCACGAAGATGAACAGAGGGCTGGAGCTGCTCTGAGGAGAGACTGAGGGCGTTGGGGCTGTTCAGTCTGGAGAGGGGAAGGCTCCCAGGTGACCTTATTGTGGCCTTTCAGTATCTTAAGGGGGCTACAAGAAAGNAACTCTGAATAATGACAGCTAACAAACAGCTCCTAGGGATAGTGCTGCGCATGCAGACAATAATTTGGGATTGAAAAGCATCTCAGTGAACACTAATAATTGGATAGTTAAAGGTTGCAAATAACACCAGATCACAGTCACAGAATGAAAGTGGTCTGTGAGTTCGTTAAGTATCATGAAGTGGAAAAAAACCAAAACATAACCGCCTTTGCCCATCACATCTGAGATGAGATGCACAAAATGCAGGTCCTCTCTGCTGTGACTGTGCTGCAGCTGCACAGCCAGGCTGCTCACCACCCTGCTGGCAATTCACTCGACTGTGTTGCTAAAGCTGATCTCCCTCAAAGCAGCACTGAAACCGTGCATGGAGTTCCTCAAAGCCTCCCAAGGGGACGCTGCACCATACATCCATCACCCCACCAGGAGTTCCTCCAGCTCTTACCCACTGACCAGCACTTGCTTGCACAGGCAGCACTCTCTGCTCTCGCACGAGTCCACAGTGACATCCTCCGTCAGGACGTGGCAGCAACAGGGACTGAGTCCTCTGCTTCATGGAGTGGCCTGGGGACACTTTGCTACCTAAGGAAGAGGACACAACATGTCCGGCAGCTACAAACCTGCCTGCGCTGCTCCTGCACAGCTCCCGAAAGAAGAAAGCCTGGATCTAAATGTGGAGCCAGAAAGTTGTGTCTTGCTGGACAAGTTAAGGGACAGGATGAGACTGGTTTTTGCTGGAGGCCATGAAAGGTCACTCTTGTAGGAACTCTGCAGGCTGCACTACACTGAGAGAAGCTCTCACCTCCCAGCTGTGCTGGTTGCAAATGACTTACCATGATTCGAAAGAACATTTTCAGCCTCCTGGTGGTGGTGGTGGGTTTGAAGAGAACTTCTGTGAGGCTGTAACAGTTCCTGATGTGAAAATAGCTTTTGGAGTCATCAAAAGGTGACAAACCCCCTGGGCATTAGCTTCACACATGCTTCTGGGCTTGCACAACATACTTGTTTTGCTTTTTTGATCTTTCTTCAAAGACATGCACAATTTATCAAACTTCCCCAGAAAGAAAGATGCTCTGCCAGGGTCTCTAGTCAGTATCCTTCTTTGGTTTCCAGTGCTGCTGCCCTGCACATCCCCGTGGGATTCTCCAAAGAGGGGACTGTAATGAGCCCATCCTGCCCATGGCATGACACTGATAAAGAAGTTCCCAGTCCTGCAGTCTGGAGCAGGTGCTGTGCACAGTGGTTTTACTGTAGTGGTAACTTCATCCTGGAGCATCATCGAGTGAAGAAAATATTCAAACAAAAGTTATTCCCTTTAGCTGTGAAAAACTAAACAGGTGGAGGGGAGAGGGAACATTAATCATCTCCCAAGAGCTGCAGCTGTGGGCAGGGACTCTCTGATTTGAAGACCAAGTGACATGTCCCCTTGGTCAAGAACAGAGTGCTCTCAGGCAGCTTTACCTCTCCCTCCTGCTGCTCCCCAACTCAGGAACCAAAAGCACTCCCCAAGACAGGAATGTTCCTGCAGGGAATGAAAGGATGCTCTGGGAGAATTCCAGGATGCTTCTGGGCTGAGGGGGAAGGAGAAGTGTGAGGATATTCTAGACGGTGCAAGGATGCTCTTGAGTTGAGAAGGGAGTGAGCAATATAGGGATGTTCAGGAAAGATTCAGGGTTGCTCTGAAAGGATGCAGGGATGCTCGGGGGAGATTCAAGGTTGCTTTAGGGAGATGCTGGGGTGCTGCGGGCGAACGCAGAGGTGCAGAGGGCTGGAGTGCCGGTCCCACCGTCTCGGGGCAGCGCGGGGCTGCGGCCCCCGGCGGGGCGGGGAGGGGGACCGGGCGGGGCCGGGGAGGGGCGACAGCCCCCCAGCTGCGGCTGCGGCGCGGAGCGGCGGGGCGATGGAGAGCGGCGGGGCGCTGAACGGCTCCGCCGCCGCCGCCGCCGCCACCACCGGGAGCTTCGCCGCCGCTGGCACAGTAGCGCTGGCGGCACTGATGGCCCTGCTGATCGCCGTCACCGTGGCCGGTAACGCGCTGGTGATGCTGGCCTTCGTGGCGGACTCCAGCCTGCGCACCCAGAACAACTTCTTCCTCCTCAACCTGGCCATCTCGGATTTCCTAGTAGGTAAAGTGCCGTCCCCGCTAGGCTCAGCACCCGCCCCGCCGCTGCGCGGCCCAGCGGCAACTTCTCGGCGGGCAGAAGCACCTGGGCTGCCTCCTGCCTCGCTGCCCTGTGGTCCCCCACACGGGTACCCCCGCGGTCCACTCCGGCGAAGTTCCGCCCCTGCCCCTCACACCCTCCCGCACCCCCAGAGTCCGGTGGTGCTCGGCTCCTGTCCCCCGACACCCTCCCGCACCCTCGGGGTTCCCTCCCGACACCCCCCGGCTGCTCCCTCCAGGCGGGGAGCGGGAAAAGGACCCAGCCCGGCGCCCGAGGCTGCCCCCCGGGGCAGCCACCGCCCAGCCTCCCCGTCCGTGGATGGAAACGGACCCCTCTGGTTACAGGTGCCTTCTGCATTCCCTTGTACGTGCCCTATGTGCTGACGGGGAGATGGATCTTCGGGAGAAGCCTCTGCAAACTCTGGCTGGTAGTTGATTACCTGCTCTGCACCTCTTCAGTCTTCAATATTGTCTTGATTAGCTATGACCGATTCCTCTCGGTGACAAGAGCGGTGAGTCCTGTCATGACAGCTGAGAGGAGAACAACACTCCTCATGCTTTATTCTCCAAATTCTCTGCAGTAATTAAAAGCTCTTTAAATCATCCAGAAATTACGAATCTTTTCGGGCTGGTGATGGAAAGCAATAATTATCCATAAATATGTAGTTCAGCTGTGGCTTCAGATTAGGTTTTTTTGGCATAATTAAATGATTGAAGGTTCAGACCCCTTGTTGTGCAGGTGTTCCCTTCCCAGATGACAGGACAGCAGTGCACACGTGAGTCAGTGAGGTAAGCAGACCTATAACTAACTTGCGGAGGCTTTATTATCTCCAGAAAAAAACAAGCAGATTGCATTTGGACTCCCAACTTCTCCCTGGCTACCGAGGCAGCAGACTGCAGTGGCAGCTTCAGCCAGGCACAGTCCTGAGGTCTCTGGGTAGGTAATGAGGTGAAAATGCTCAGCCTTTTGCAGGAGCTAACAAACAACTCCCAAGAAGATCAGATCTGTTGTTGTCTGCTTGTTCCCCAACCCCAAATACAACACGGATTAGCCACAAGGCTCAGAGAGAGCCAAAGGCAGATGCTCACCTAGCCCAGGAGTTTGATGTGTGCCTCTCCCTGGCAATTACAGAGAGCAGGTAGGGACAACTCATGCAACCAAATCAGTGCATTCCCACTAAGCAGAAGCCACGTCTGGGGGTTCTAAGTCTTCGCTGTGGGAGTGTGGTCTACCTAGTGATTGCTCCTATTGCCTATAGCACATGAATTTCTCAGACTGCTGGGATATTGCCTAGCAACTTTGCTAGGAGCATTAACAGTTCATTTCTGGAAAGCCTCCACCAGCTGGGGTGCATGACCACACTTAGAGACGATTTACCCATTGCAGGTCACCTACAGAGCCCAGCAAGGCAACACCAGACAGGCAGTGCTGAAGATGGTGATGGTGTGGGTCCTGGCATTCCTACTTTACGGGCCTGCCATTATCAGCTGGGAGTACATATCAGGCCAGAGCATCATACCTGCTGGGGAATGCTATGTTGAATTTTTCTACAACTGGTATTTCCTCATGACAGCCTCCACTCTGGAGTTTTTCACCCCTTTCATCAGTGTGCTGTTTTTCAACCTGAGCATTTACCTGAACATACAGAAGCGCACCAAAATGCGCCTGGATATCTTCCACGAAGTGCACAACCAGTCCTTCACAGAAGAGATGGAAACGAGCCCAGAAGCAAAGCTCTCTTTGAAATGCTGTAAGTGGGAGCAGAAGGAGCCAGCTGAAACCCTTGACCTCTCTAAGAGCAAAGCTCAAGCAGCAGCCTCCACTGCCAGCCTGGATGGGAAAGATCTGCTGTCAATGAGCTCTGAGAGCTCCGGGAAATCCAAGTGTTGCACTAAAAAGAGCTGCAAGAATTCAGCCTCCACTCTGTCCTTAGAGAAACGAGCAAAGATGGTATCCCAGAGCATGACCCAGCGCTTCAGGCTCTCCAGAGACAAGAAAGTGGCTAAATCTCTGGCAGTCATTGTAGGTATTTTTGGGATTTGTTGGGCACCATACACTCTCCTGATGATCATCCGTGCTGGTTGCCACGGCCACTGCATCTCTGATTTCTGGTACGAGACCTCCTTTTGGCTTCTGTGGATCAACTCAGCTGTCAATCCCTTCCTGTATCCTCTTTGCCACAGCAGCTTCAGAAGAGCTTTTATTAAACTCCTCTGTCCCAAGAAGCTAAAGATTCAACCCCACCATCCCCTTCAGAAGTGCCAAAAGTGAAGTGCGTGGATGAGAAGAGCTTTGTTTTAACACAACATAAAATACTGGATACAAGGAAAATTTATGGAAAAATACTGTACCTTGCTTCCTTGGAGCAGTGATCTGGGGCATGTGGGGAAGGCAGCAATGAGCCCACTGTTTATTGGTTCTAATCCATCAATTACAAAATCCCACTGAAGAGAAGGGCGAAAGGGTTTTGACGTTAACCACAGGGAATGAAATCTGAGTCCACCACTTGCAGGTGCCACAGAAGAGCTCTGCTGCCATCTAGTCAGCCAGAGCAGCATCAGCGTTTTGCTGAAACACAGAAAAATGAAACCCCAAACATAAAACCTAACAAAAATACAGATCTCACTTCAAACTACTGGACTAATCTACAGTTTACCTGCTTGCAGGCCTGATTTTTCCTGTAAATGGGAACATTTTTTCCTTACACTTTAAGGTGTTACCTGTATGTGATGACACAGAAAGAACAAGCCTCAGAAGGAAAACATCTCATTTATCATCATTGCTACAGTAGCTGCAATGATAATCTAGATCCCTGTTGCAGGTGGTGCAGTGGATGTCCCTTCCACTCCCCAAGAAGGGGCATATCTCTGGCCTAAGGAGTTTACAGCCAGACTGGGAGGCACCGAGCATCCCAAAGTGCTGTTGGCATTCCCTGCTTCAAACCTGATCTGATTTCCTTTATGCCCAGCCCCACACCAACCAGTGCTCCCACAGCACATGCGAGCACTCCCCTCCTACCTGGAGCTCTGCAGCTGGATCATGCCCGGGCTGTGGCTCTGGCTGACCTGAAGAAGAGGCTGCTGTGCCTACATACATGGTTCCAGCAGGGTATCAGCCTCTCCACGTTCTTCCTCATGATAATCCAAAGACATTCTAAAATCCCTTCTGCAGGGTCCTAAAAAGTCTCTTTTGGCAATGTGTTAGAGAATGACAAGCACTGAGAGAAGTGATTCCTGGGTTTGTTTTTGTTTTTTTTTTGTTTGTTTGTTTTCCCTTAAACTAATAGAATCAAAATCACAGAATTGTTTTAGTTGGAAAAGATGTTTAAAGATCATCAAGTCCAACCAGTGTCTAACTCACCCAAGTCTGGGGCTAAACCATGTCCCTCAGCACCATCTATCTGCCTCTTTTAAACATGTCCCTGAGTGGAGATTCAACCACCTTAGTCTAAGACCCTTTAATTTGAGCAAGTTCCACAATTCTTGTATGCTTCCTTTTAAAGCACAGATTTGAGTGGAGATCTGGCTTGAGCTGATCCAGGCAACATAAGCATCAAAACGTTGGTTTTTTTTCTTTTTTTTCTTAAACCAGTCAATTAATTCCACAGATAGGGCACCAAATTCAAAGCTCTAGACTCAGTATTAACATAGAGTCTTGGTCACTTTCTCTCTGCTTCCCATTTTGTGCTCTTCATCTTTGAAGATTCATCCTGCAACCTCTTTGGGAACAGAGGCAGTATGACCATAAAAGAAAACCTTTCAACTGCCCATCTCTGATAGCACTGTGATATAGTGATAGAATTATGTAATTAGTTGTCATGGTAAATGCTCATATTTAACAGCATTGTGCAAGGAAGCTCAAGATCATAAGCCTGAAAACTACATTTAAAACAGAAACTCAAATGCTGTAAACTAGCACCCAAAAGCTTATGATGTTGTGATTGCCAATTACACTTCATTGTTGTAAGCAAACTGCTTTTTGGCTGCTGCTACCAGTAAATGAAAATGCTCTCCAACTTTATTCCAGTGATATTTGTTGAGTAAATCAGTGTTGTCAGCTGAAGTCAGGTTTTAAATGATGCCTTGGTTTGTGTCTCTGATATATCAGCCTTGTGACACGTTCAGGCAGACCATTATATATGGGTTAAAATATATCCTTTGAAGTAGGTGTAGTAAGAATTGACATCTGCACTGTCAAGCCTGGTTGTACCTTTCCTTGTGTCTGTTGCCTTTGGGAAACCTCAATAAAGTATTTTTATAGGAAGCTTGCCAAGCATTTTATGATGAACAGGGTGTTGCTGGAAATTATACAATCCATCTAAAAGTCAAACATCTGTGGATTTTCCAGAGGAGACAGATAAAGCCTCTACATTTCACCCAAAAAAAAAAAAAAAAAAAGCCCAACAAACCAGCTCCTGGAACAGCTGAGTTCTTCCACCCCTGGTCAGCAGGCTCCTGACAGCACACTGAGGGTGTGGTGAGCACACACCACCTAATGCTTTCCTAGCTTCCTTCTGTTCCAGAGCATGTCACATGCAACTGAGATCTGAAAAGGCTGCATTAACACTGACTCTTCCTGTGATTAATGAGATCCACTGGCCTGCCTGTAAATGACAAAGTCATGATGTGAACGAGGGTCCATTTCCAGCTGTGGCTCTCTTCACTTTTCATAGAGAGAAGTGATCATTCAGTCTGACAAAGAAAAATGCTGCCAGCTGTGTTAGACCTTAGGAAAAGGAGTGGAGAAATTGTTGTGTCTGTTTGGGGGGTTTGTGTGCTTGGTTTGGGGTTTGTTTGTTGGTTGGTTTGTTTGTAAGCTGGTCTTAAACAGTGGTTTCTTTCTTACCCTTCAGGGGAGAAAAAGGGTTTGTATTCTCCTTTAAAATACTGTCCTGCATCATCCTCTCTGGACCGTTGGGAGGCCTCTGAAGAACAGCAGAGGCTAGGCAACTGCTAAAATGACACTAAATTGCCTGTAAGAGGGAAATAGGCCCCATTTCATGTGCTCTTCCATCATTCAAAGGGCCAGCTTTCTCTAGGAAAGCCATGCCCCCAACACTTGCTCCCATACCACTTCTCTTTCCCCTCCGTGACACAAAAGTCTGTTTCTTGTATCTGCAGAGCACATATCCTGCTGCTATCCTGATTTCTACTCACCACTCCTCAGCATGCTTGCAAATAAACGTTGATTGCTGCCACCAAAATGAGTCTGATGTCACAGGTAAAAAGCCAAACCAGACAGCAGCTATATAACAAAACCAAGTAAGATTACAACATAATGCACCTTGCTGGGGTCCTTGACACATCTTGCTGGGGTCCTTCCCTTCTCCCTTTTCAAGAGGGTTGTTCGTTCACAGAAATAACCTGAAACAGAACTGGAACCCAGGAATCTAACTAGCACAGACACTTTTCTTCCCATTTTAAGAGAGGAGACATTTAACAGAAGAGACAGAAGTTCATCCAAGGAAACTCTGACAGCTTTCTATGGCTAACAGCTGAATCTGTGACAAATAACATCTTCGAATAGCTTCCATACCACAGGATTGTTATTTCTGACTAAACAAATGAATGAACAAAGAAGTTATCAATTTTTCCTGTAAAAGACATTTGTCTGAGCAGGGACTGGTAATTGAGCTTTCCAGCACAATAAAAATAGGAAGATGACAGAGGGGAGTGGGTTTGGTTTTCTTATTTTCCCTGCATTCCCACACACAGCAAGAACAGTAAAACTTGATTAGGCAGGAGGACCAGAGCAAAGCAACAGGCAACATATATTGAGTAATTTTAGGGTGCTTCTTTTCCCCACCTTTCTACAAATTTCCCCTTCTCAGAGCATGAACTTACTGAATCAAATTTTAAAACAATCAAACAAACAAAAAACTAAATCAAAACAAACCCCAAACCCCAACATATTGGCACTCCTAGCTCCAGAACCTGTTTTCCTGCACGTGATGAGCTGAACAAGTAGCCATTTGAAAATGGATTTCCAGCCATTGAAATTCGTAGCATGACTTTTCTTCCAGGTAATCCAAGCCCTCTGATCTCAAATTCCTAGCTTATGAGTAAACATTTACATACCAAAGGCAAACAGCTTCTTTTCCCCAACATCCACTGGCAATAACTTTGTTCAGAAGTGAGGAGGCCAGCTTTAAATTTCAAGGTGATTTTGCAAGCACATGGGCTGGGAATCTCTTCCTTTCACCCATTCACATAGTTAAACAGCTAAAGCTACAAGCAAAATACCCAGTTTTAGGAGACTCATAAATTTCATAGTACTTACAGGGAGATGGAGACTACTTTGGCTTTCAGGGGTCCATAAGACTATGATCATAGAATCATGTAGGAGGAAAATGACCTTTAAGATCATTGAGCCCAACCATTAACCCAACACTACAAAGTCCACTGTTAACCCAAAGTCCCTCGGTACCACATCTACATGGCTTTCACATCCCACCAGGGATGGGGATTGCACCACTTCCCTTGGCAGCATGTTCCAGGGCTTGACATGCCTTTTGGTGAAGAATTTTTTCCTAATGTCCAACCTAAGCCTCCCCTGATGTAACTTGAGGCCATTTCCTCTTGTCCTGTCACTTCCAACTTGGGTGATGATGTAGTTACACTGAAGAGCACATGCCATCTGTACAAGCACCACCTTTCCTAAAGTCCAAGTAACAACAGCAATATATTTATGTGCAATTTAAAGTCCTGATGGTTCTTTTCTGAGCTTCCAGAATGTGCTTTTACTCTAAAATCCTTTCCCAGAGAGGAAAGAAATGGACACATTTCACTATGAGCCTTTTGCACAGTACTTCTATGGTCTCTGACCTCCATATGAGTAGAATTACCTACACTTGGCTGGAAGTAGTTTTATTCATTGGTGGATTTTGCAGGGAAGATACTTACATTCCTTCCTGAAATAAGAGCTCTTGCCTTGCCAAATGAAAAAGGAAACTATTACCCTAGTCTGGATGTGAGGTCACACCTAAGCCTGTTTTTTGTACTGAAAATGTTATGAGCTGAAGTTTCAGAGCAACTGATTCAAATATGGTTAAAAGAATATTTGAATTCTGCTGATTTTTGGTGTTCTGAATACAAAGGCCTTTATGCATCTGGAAGAAGCAGGGACTAGGGAGCTTCTAGATACCAAACACGAACCGAGGAAATGCATTACCATTAGACAAGGCAGGCAGACTAGCAAAACACTTACACATATTTTTTGTTACCATATTAAGAAAAGAAAAGCCTCATTCCTATTGTCTAGGCATAAGGCAAGCAGGCAGGACCTGTTTCAAAACCTATGAGAGAAGACTTGCTGGAATTCTGAATATGCATCAGCTATCTCTGGAAGCAAACAGGCTTCCACACCTAAAGAAACCCAGCTACTTCCAGAGGGAAATAGCTAGTTTATGCACCAAGTGTAGGTAAACAAGGTTCATCCAGCTGTATATTGTAGTCAGGAGCTTTCTTTGTAAAGAAGCAGAGCAAGAGACTCCCCACAAGACCTAAGAAAAGTTCCCTTCTCTTAGTAAGGAGCCTACACTCCATTAACTCAAGAATGTGAAGGCCACCATAACCCAGTCTGTGGTCCTTCCATAGAGCAGCTTCTGCATATTAATAAACTGTCAAAGAACATTTTTCAGCACAGCCACTTTCTCTTTGGCTCTGTAATGCTTCCTCCTTAATCAGCAGTAACAAGAGATCTCTTTACATGAGAGGGAAACTTTGCTCCCACAGCCTGTCTTCAGCACCCTTCCTCAGTTATGATTCCTTATTTGTTCTCTCCAACCTGCAGTTATACAAAGTGCTCCATTGTTCCAGAGGCATCACTGAAGTCTCATTAGCTCGAGTAGGAGGCTAGAGAAGAGAGAATCAAGGAGCTTCTGTTGAAAAACACCTGTCTGGGGTAATTAATGAGACTTGCTGAGAGGGGCAGGCTCTGAATCAGGGAGAGGTGATTCTAGTTTGATCCGAAAGAGTGCTCCTGATTTTCCTCCCATCTTTGTAAGTGCACATTCGTTCTCACAGGAGAACAGGGATGGGCAGACAGAAGATTGGTATCCTTGCATGAAAGAAGTTTAACAATTTCTCTGAGGGAGGATTTTTCATAACCCCAGTTCCCATGCACCAGCACAACTTTGCACTGTGGTGGTCTAAAGAGAGATATTCTCCACTCCACAGAATTCCTTCTGCAAGTAGATGGGAGATGATAAGCAGTATCTTTGCTTCCAATGTGGAAATTGCAGACAAGAATAAAAACACTTTGCTATCTGTCCTGGATGAGTGGCACAAAAGGGAGAAGCTCCCTTGAGTTCCAACCCCACAAAGCCAGCCTTTCAGGTAAGACTTCAGAGATGTGCTTATGGGCAGCAGGAAACTCACAGCATTTTTGTATTCCCTTAAGCCTGACTGAAATCTCCTTTCCTTCTTCCTTATCATTGCACAAGACACTGTTCTGCTGCTATTATTGTATTTGCAGAGATAAGGAATTGTGGGGTTTACAACAGCAATTAAAAATTGCACAGGGCAAAAGGTGTTATCTCTAACCTTTACCATCATTTTATTGAGGTATAACACTATCATTAGCATTCACTTAAACCCATCACTACCTGGGAAAGAAAGCCTTGGACACACCTCAAAGGCAAGAAAATCCAGCTCTGTCCCTAAACCTCTTCTTGTAGAGCTCAGGAATGCTGACGACTCATTAACTCAGCACTGGTTTTACTGCTACAGACCTGGATGCATAAGCATTACTTATTGCTAGGTGCTTGCAAGCCCCATGTTTTCACTCCATAATTTACAAGCTGCTTGCACAGTCTGGAAACAAAAGAGGACTAATATTTGATCCAGACACTACAGGTAGAGCTAGGCATGCACATCTGTGGGGGAAGAAGGAGACTGTCATTTTTCCATTTGCAAAAGTCTCTAACCTAAAACACTTTCAAATGACTCAGATGCAGCAAGCAGGATATTTTGCTGTGTTGTAAAGGCTTTTCTTCTACATCAAATCCCTACTACTAATCCCTTGAACCCCCTGCCACAGCATACAATCATTACACGCTAGAGGTGGCAAAGAAAGGGTACGGAGGTAGGTGGGTGAGGTGGGTCTGTGTACAAACATCACAAAAATCCCTCCTGGGCACATAAATAAACATTTCATGGCACAGTTTTTATAGGCAGCCTGTGCCCACAAATCAGGCAACTCTTCCTACAAGCACAAAAATGCATCTGTGATGTGACACTGGCTTTTGAATGGTTGATAACACAATTAACACTGAAGGAAAGCTGATTGTGGAGTAGTTAATAATCTCATTCAAGATCTCTCTGAGCATTCACAAACAACAAGCTCACTGCTAGAAGGGCAATGACAGTTCTGGCAAAGTTTTTAAGCTGTTAAATAACAGCTGACACACAGCTTCAGTCATTAGAAGCTGTTTATTGAACAACAAACAATAATAGGAGTTGTGTATATAATTCCTTCAGCGTGAGGTTGCATGTACACCCTGCAGTGTTCATGAACAGATGATGGATTGACAAAGCAAAGCAATTACCCTCCATTAGGAAAATAATTTATACTCTAAGAAGCATGAATATAATAGACAGTTACAGCTAAAGCACTGTTTAATATCTCTGATACAGCTGGTATGCAAAATAAAGAGGGGTAAAACAGTATGAAACATGCATCAAGTCTGTGTTAGGCATTGAGAACTAGGAATTAAGCTGTTGCTTGATCCAAGAGCTTTTCTTGTTGCTGTTTTAATACTTTTAATGGAACTGAAGGTCACAGAATGCTTATAGAACTCTGTAGACCAAGGACTGCTGGCACACGGCTAATTCTGAAGTAAGGGAAAGACTGAAATCCAGCATGCAGGACCAAAATGCCCCAGAAGTATTTTCTGAATTTCTCACTGGGAAGAACTTGTGCATACTGAGTTATGGATCACAGGATGTCAGGGGTTGGAAGGGACCCAAAGAGATGCATCAAGACCAACCCCCTGCCAGAGCAGGACCAGACAATCTAGCTCAGGTCACACAGGAACACATTCAGGCAGGCCTTGAAAGGCTCCAGAGAAGGAGACTCCACAACCTCCCTGGGCAGCCTGTGCCAGTGCACTGTGACCCTTGCAGTAAAGAAGTTCCCCCTTGTGTTGAGCTGGAACCTCCTGTGCTGCAGCTTCCATCCACTGCTCCTTGTCCTATCACAGGGAGCAATTGAGCAGAGCCTGTCCTCCTGACCCTTAGCCCTCAGATATTTATAAACATTTATTAGATCTTCTCTCAGTCTTCTCTTCTCCAGATCAAAAAAACCCAGGTCCCTCAGCCTCTCCTCACCAGGTAGTGCTCCAGTCCCCTCATCATCCTTGTAGCCCTCTGCTGGACCCTCACCAGCAGATCCCTGTCCCTCTTCAACTGGGGAGCCCAAAACTGAAGGCAGTACTCAAGGTAAGGTCTCACCAGAGCAGAGTAGAGAGGGAGGAGAACCTCCCTCGATCTGCTGGACACACTCTTCTTAATACACCCCAGAACCTCATTGGCCTTCTTCGCCACCAGGGCACATTGCTGTGCCATGGATGTTCTCCACCAGCACTCCCAGGTTCCTCTCCACAGGGCTGCTCTCCAGCAGATCACCTCCCAGTCTGTACTGGTGCAGTTTATTATTCCTCCTCAGGTGCAGGACTCTGCACTTATCCTTGTTGAACCTCATTTGGTTCCTCTGTGCCCAGCTCTCCAGTCTGTCCAGGTCTCAAGTCCAGCATGCATGGGTGACTGTCACTGCAAGTATACAGCTATGAGGTCAATTAGAACCTCAACAGAAGACCAAAATGCCAAAAAAGTCTTTTCTGAATTTCTCACTGGGAAGAACTTGTGCAGACTAAAGTATGAAATTCATCTATCTCAGAAAGATAAAGAGCTGAAATTCCTAAGAAACTCATCTCAATAACTATGTTTTTACCTCAGCCATTAATTCATTGAGTCCCAACACTATGCACCACTTCAGCAGAGAGCCCTTCAATCACCGTGAGGAAAGAACAATTCCTAATCAATACCAGCCCCTCACAAGTGCAGCATGCTGAGTTATCAAATCAGCAGGTAACACAGCAGCAGAATTGCCTCCTCCACAGAGCACAGCAAAACATACCACAGGTTTTAGCCTAAATGCCACTTGCACAGTTACCTCTGAAGGAGTATTTTGTGTGCCGACAGGATCTGACAAAGTGCCTCAGAAAAAGCTGTGTTAACTATCAAAGACAGGAGTAAGCATGAAAGATTTTCTGAGTACATTTGAACAAGTTCCCTTCTTTATTCAGTTACATTTGTGACCATTTGCAATTATCTCCTCCATCAATATATAAGCACTCAGACTTCCCTAGCCTGTGAATGGGACTACAGCTATTTTTCAGCTTGAATATTCACTAGAAGCAACTTTCCAGCTGTACACTCATTCATCCAGAGACCTGGTTAGTTAAATGTGTTGTTTGGTTTCTTCCAGACAAAATACATTAGGACATTAACTTCTGCAGCACTAACTTAATTTAGTCTTAATATACAATTCTAGGACTATTCTGTGCTGATCAGTTTCATAAGCCACCTCAGTAAGTATTAAAAACAAAATAAAATCAAATCAAATCACTACCTTTAGAACACATAATTAGTAATAATTTACATTCATTAGCAGTACCAGTTAATAAACTGTACGTGATTCACATGGCAATTTGTTATCCATCTACAAATCAAGTTTTACTTACTGCAAAAAAAATTCCTAAGTTGCCTTCAGAAATATAAGAGAGGAATGAGTTGGCTCCTGGGTGCTCAGCCAGGCTGCAGCATCACAAAGGGGGTAAGATGGATACTGGGGGGTGCTGGGGAGGGCAGATGTGAAGCAGCACACTGAATTGGGCATCTCTTCAGTGAGTGAGTTGTGTGCTTCTGTGCTTCTCTGCATATCTGGGTGAAGCACTTTGAAACTACAAATGGAAATAAACCAGAGATGGTTGTCTGGAAGTTGTGCTTGTACAAGGCACACACACAAAAAAAGCAGCGTTATCAGGACTAGCACTATGTTGTTATTTTTCCAAATTCTAGATCCTCTGCCTTGCCACAGCATTTCTGTGTGACTGTGCAAGTCACTGGGGCTCAGGGTCCAAACTGATACTGAAATTCTAAAATTCAGCAGGCTGTAAGCTTTTCACAGCCTGGCTAGATTTGTACCTCAGCCTCTTGTGATTCAGCTTCTACCAGAGAAAGGCAAACCAATCCCTTCCAGACAGAAGGTATTATAATTTAATTTAAAAGAAAAAAAAGTGTGTAAAACACATGAAATTTTCATCCCTCAAAGCCATTTTCCTAATGGTGATAAGTTCATTACCAAAGCTAGGAAAATCTGGTTGATACAGAAACAGAGATAAATTAGCTTAGCAAAATAAAGTACATTTTTTAAAGCTATTGCTACAGGGAGCATAAGGACTTTGCACAGGCAGCACAGGACTTACCCCATCACATCGATGGGCAAGCTTCAAACCCACAGCTGCTGGCACTGAAGTTACTGCTGCCAGTTTGTGTTCTTCTAAACAGAGCTGAGTGTCCCAGTATCTCTTGTTACCAACTGTGATGTTGCATGTCTGATGTGAGGCCTGATGACCCAGTATCACTTGTTACCAACTATGATGTTACATGTCTGATGTGAGGCCTGATGACCCAGTATCACTTGTTACCAACTATGATGTTACATGTCTGATGTGAGGCCTGATGACCCAGTATCACTTGTTACCAACTATGATGTTACATGTCTGATGTGAGGCCTGATGACCCAGTATCACTTGTTACCAGCTATGATGTTACATGTCTGATGTGAGGCCTGATGACCCAGTATCACTTGTTACCAGCTATGATGTTACATGTCTGATGTGAGGCCTGATGACCCAGTATCACTTGTTACCAGCTATGATGTTACATGTCTGATGTGAGGCCTGATGACCCAGTATCACTTGTTACCAGCTATGATGTTACATGTCTGATGTGAGGCCTGATGACCCAGTATCACTTGTTACCAGCTATGATGTTACATGTCTGATGTGAGGCCTGATGACCCAGTATCACTTGTTACCAGCTATGATGTTACATGTCTGATGTGAGGCCTGATGACCCAGTATCACTTGTTACCAACTATGATGTTACATGTCTGATGTGAGGCCTGATGACCCAGTATCACTTGTTACCAACTATGATGTTACATGTCTGATGTGAGGCCTGATGACCCAGTATCACTTGTTACCAACTATGATGTTACATGTCTGATGTGAGGCCTGATGACCCAGTATCACTTGTTACCAACTATGATGTTACATGTCTGATGTGAGGCCTGATGACCCAGTATCACTTGTTACCAACTATGATGTTGCATGTCTGATGTGAGGCCTGATGAGTGAACAGAATAAACGTTACCTAAAATAGAGCACTCAGAGAAAGTTGCTGTAATACGATGACCTTTCACCAGATTATTCTCTAAATGTGATTAATGTCTGTCTTGCCTGGACAAAGCAACCTATCTGCCCAAACTCATCTTACTGATTTGTAACAGAGGAAAACAACAGGAAATGAATAGCCACAAACCAGTGTGATTTCATGAATAAGATAATGAAAATATGGATACTTCACCCACAAATATGCCCTCTGGATAACCAGTGTTTTTGCAATTATGTTGCCTCATCCCAATGTTTTTCTTCACAAGCATTTTCCACTCAGAGGAAGACTAATTTATCTAGATTTAGCCAGTGAACAGCTAACTTCTATCAGTGGCTCAGTGGCGTGTGCATAAAGGAAACACTGGGTGGGGGATCCACATGTCTTTGGAAGACAGTAATGTTCCAATCTCAATGCTAATTAAGCACTGAGGAACCAAATGTCAAGACTCAAGAAATCTTTAAAACTATGACCAAGCTTTTCCTTAAGCCAAAACTGATCCCAAACCACCAATGTTTTCTTAAGGATTGACCCTTACCTACACTTGACTACTGATTCCTCCAGTTAGAGAGACAAAAAGGCACCACTGAAGATCTGAATAACAAAAGGTAATTTGGTCTGCAGTTGGCTTTTAGTTCTGCTTTGCAGTCAGTGCTAACAAGTCTGATCTAAGTGTGTTTCTAAATCGTGCATTTTAAAAGGTGTTTTGGTCTGTATAAACCATTTTCAGCAGAGGTGAGTAAGCACAAGGCTCTTCATGCTTTGTGCATCATTTTACCCAATAACCATGATGTAAAAGAAGAGCATTTGAGCATCCTGAAATGCTACACTTAGGTTAAAAAAAAAACAAAAAAACCCAAAACAACCAAAACCAAACAGCCTGAGCTGAGGTCACCCCTGCATTATGCCAGTGACATCAATTAAGATTAATGGAATGTTAGGAGGATAAAATGGATTCTAACAAAGTAGCCAGCCATAGCCATTACCTTTTGCTGAAATTGAGTGTTCAAGACATGAGTTAGTTATTAAATCATAATTATGTGGTTTTGCAGCATGGGTAGGCTTTTGCTCTCACTCATCCTTCAGGAAATACACATCTAACACACCAACACTTCCACCATGGTGACAGAAGAGTACAGCAACAAGCAAAGCAGAGAAGCCTGACCGAGAAGGAGCCAAAGACAAACAAGGGCAGAAGAAAAATAAACAAAAAAACCACAGCCATAAGCTTGTGGCTAAGAAATCAGTGGCCTTTAAGGCCTCCTTGGACAATTTTGTTTCAATCAGGAATGAGGAGATGAAAAATTACTCTCAGTGGGAAAAAGAAGGACAAACACAATCTCAATATTAAAACAAGGCTGATAAAAATCTCTCTGCCTTTGTCCTACCAGTTATGTTTTATGTCTCAGAAAAATGGGCACATACCACATCATAAATTTCAGAACTGCATAGAGAAAAACCCAGAGGGCTGCCTGCAGGCAGCTTTGTTCTCTTATCAAGACTTGCAGAGTCATCCCTTATCATTATTGGCACACACATATAACCTCCTCTCCAAATACTAATAACTTCAGTCATTTTAGACCTCTGGTGCAGCCACAATTAATCCCTGTTTAACAAGATGGGGAAACTTATTAATGGGGAGCAGCACTAGGAACTGCAGTATGGGAGACAAACAGTATAAAACAAACCTGTTCTTTAAAGGCCAGGCACACATCAATATTGGCATGAGTTTAGCAATTGCAGGATGAAATTTTAATTTATAGCAAACTCAATTTCATGATGGTGATGAACTTCATCATTAACAGAAGTGGTCCAAAGCCAAAACATAACTTCCACAGAATTGACAGTGCTGTAGAGCCATTGGGAATGCTGAGCTCCAAACTTACTTCTCCTCCCTACACACACTGTAAAATGCACTATCTCTCCCAAAAAACCTCCTCTCTCCTAACTTGTATGTAAGACAACAATCCACAGACTATGGTTTATGGTGTCACCCAAAACAAGAGCTCCCAAAGCAAAGGCGATGTTGTTACTAGCAAAATAACAACAACATTTTTGCACAACAATGATGCTGGTAGAAAGATTAAACCAAAACACTTAAACTTGTCATTTCTTCTGCAGAGTTAACAGAGCAAACAACAGAGCAGCTCCCTGTTGATGTTCCACCCGCCATTAAGTTAATAACTCATTAAGATGCACACCTGCAACACAACAAACCTCTGGCCCAGGGTTGAACTTATATCAAGAGGTATTGGCCAGTGAGCCCAGTTAGCAATAGCCTGTGGAAGACAAAACAGCAGTGAAGTTGGACAGGTGTTCTGCACTCAGTAGCTTGTAAAAACAATGGTAAGGTCCCATTCTACTGGCAGCAGCATCTCTGGTTCTCAGCCATTCTGCTAATTCTGTAATTTGAGTCAATATTTTAAAACAGCAGATTAGGAGTTTTTAAGCATGTTCAAGTCAGGGCACCTAATCACTTACTGAAAACGCACTTAGAAATAAAAAAACACTGTGAAGAGGCTTAATAAAACACACACAGCAGCAAAAGAAACTTCCTTGGCAATGGAAAAAGAAATCAAGTGAGATCTGGTGAGATCTCATCTGGAGTACTGCCTTCAGTTTTGGGCTCCCCAGTTTAAGCGGGACAGGGATCTGCTCAATAGAGTCCAGCAGAGGATTACAAAGATGATTAAGGGACTGGAACACTGCCTGATGAGAGGCTGAGGGACCTGGGGCTTAGTAGTCTGGAGCAGAGAAGACTGAGAAGGGAATCTAATAAATGTTTACAAATATCCGAGAGCTGGGTGTCAGGAGGGGGGGGACAGGCTCTGCTCACTTGCTCCCTAGGGTAGGACAAGGAGCAATGGATATAAGCTGCAGCACAGGAGGTTCCAGCTCGGCACAAGGGGGAACTATTTTACTGTAAGGGTCACAGAGCACAGGCACAGGCTGAGGCAGGCACAGGCTCCCCAGGGAGGTTGGGGAGTCTCCTTCTCTGGAAACTTTCAAGGCCTGTCTGGATGTGTTCCTGTGTGATCTGAGCTAGATTGTCTGGTCCTGCTCTGGCAGGAGTGTTGGACTCGATCTCTTTGGGTCCCTTCCAACCCCTAACATCCTGTGATCTGATACTCATGGCAGCCTTTTCATTGCATTCAAGCAACTTGTGACCTACCAGCACTTTAATATCACAACTCTAAGTATAGATATGATCAGAATGAAGGCAGGCAGGCATTACACAGCATCTTGTGCCATGTCCTGCATCTCCTGCCCTGTGCCAAAGACCCAAGCAATGCCATCTGCATGGCCTCCCTAGCGCTGGAAGCAGGGTGGTGGTGGCAGAACCATCAAGCACAAATTCAGCAAAGGTCTCATTTTTATTGCTGTTGATTCAATCATCTGTAAACCCTTCCTGATTTACCTTAAAAGATATTATGTATGGAATACGAAATAAAAAGGTGTTACAAAACCATAAGCACCACACCTGAGCGCTGATTTGATGCTCAGTTCAGGCACTGCAATGAGTCCTCAATAGCCTTGTTTGAAGTGTAAAAGACAACCATTGAAAGAAGCCACATCATCATTCCATCCTTTTCTGTTCAGTTGCTACCACCTGCTTTCCAACTTACAAAAGGGGAGGACTGCAAATGAAGATAACCCCCCCTACAATTAGCACTACAATACCACAGTCATCATGTTCTAAAAGAAAAAAAAAACGTATTTAAAAGATGAATGCTAGAACTGTGAGGTGCTACAGCAAATTACAGATCAAGCTTTTCTGGGAAATATGATACAAACTGGACTTCAATTCACATGGAGAGAAGGCTTGTTGTCAGAATGAGAAATTAAATCCTCCACCTCTTTTCTCTTGTTACCTTGAAAACCAAGGACAATACCTAAAATTGCAGCAAAGCAAAAGCTAGTTAAGCAAAGTCATGCAGAAGAAAGCCATCAAGTCCCCCTCAAAGCCTCAACCAAAACAAGCCCACCCACCCACTCCAACCTTGGCCAAAAAAGAACTGGGAAGATGCCCTGCAGCACAACATTCTTCTGTGAAGCAATTAATCCTTCACTCTCTTTACCCAATTACTTCTCCCTCTGTGTTCCTAGACAAATGAGTTTCCTTTGCAAATACTTCATTTCAGAACTGGAGGTTATCCCTCAGTTCTGCACCTCATAGTTCAAATGGGATGTGAGAGGTCTTCCTGCTAATGCTACAGGAGCACTACAGAGAAATGGGACCCAGGCTGCTGTGTCTGTACACTGCTGAGCAGCACATGGCCTCTCCTGCTCAGCCTTAACACAGGGACCTCTAGCATGAGGTTACTTCATTTGGTGTGGGTGTGAATTGACTACAGTAAGTTCAAGCTCAACAGTTCCAACTGGAGCTAGCCAGCACTCTTCATCCACAGATGAAGGGGTATCTGCTCCTGTGAAGCCTCCTTGAACCCTTGAAACAGGTGGTTAGGAACTCTGTCATCTTGGAACAGGTGGCTCAAATATTAAGAACAAAGAAACCAATTATATGATCAATAGGGCATTCTGTTAAGCCATCTAGCAACCCACTGTGCTTTTTGCACAGCAGTACACAAAATACTCTCAGCTCAAAGAACAGAGGCTGCCTAAGCACAAGGGTAGGTGAAAGCTCCTGAGTACAGAGGTTTTAAAAACAGCCTCTTTCTCAAAGACTGCAGATACTGAAGCAGAAAATGCAGGGTATTTGTAAGTATCAAATGTTCTGTGAAGAAGCTGCACCAGCTTTTGTGTTTAGACAATCTTCTCCTGGTTTTATTAAATGTGGCTGAAAAAACATCAAGTGATAAAAGGAAAAAATGTCAGTGAAGCTTAAAAATGCTGCACAAAACCAAACAGAAGGACAGAACTGATTACCTCCCATCTAATTCAGGTGGGTAAAGCCCAAGGATGAAGCAAGGATGAAATAAAACATGAGAGGGACTTTGGAATTCAATATTAGTTTTCACTTTTTCATGATCATAGCTGTATCACTGCTTATAATGCACAGATTACTTCCCTCACCTGATCACAAATCAAAATACTCAGAATGTGAATTTAGGAAGGAGAATAATCCATATTTTTATGTAATAATTTAGGCATCTGAGCCATCCATGTACTTTCAGTTCATTCATCATCACAGAGCTGATTCCAACACTGATACAGCAAGGTGGTGTGAGTGGAGCTTTAATTTAGTGTATTGGTTCTAGTTTAATCTCCCAAGAGACTCAAAATATAGCTAACAGAACCAGTACAATAATAATCATCATCCTTCCCCTCTCCCCCTGCTTTTGGAAAGAAAGGAATTAGATGTAGAGTGAAAGGGGTAAAACACACCCAAAGAATAGTCTTGCTTTGATTTGGAAGATTAAAAAACACCTTTAACAATAAAAAGATATTTAAGGTAGGGGAGTTACAAAAGGTATAGGGAAGGGAAACAAGGAACAAAAATATATATATACAACCAGACTGATGGCAATGGATGGAGGTAAATTCAGGAAGGGGTGTCCACCATGTGGTAGGGTGGCCAGGAGGAGCATGGTGGTGCTATCGGACAGGCAGAGAAAAACAGAAGTTCCTCTGTTTATATAGGGGGTCCAGACAGGAAGGGGGAGTGGGCTAGCCACTACACCTGGGGTCAAGTTCACACCACAGACCACCCTTCCAGGAAGGTTAACCCTTTACATTTAGATATTGAACAAGACTGTCCCTTTCCAGCCATGGGTTGTCAGGGAAGAAGTCCATCATTCATGGAATCATCCTTTGAGGATGCTCCATTCAACATTAGAAATGAAATTACACAAAACTTGCAAAGTGATAGCAGCAGAGAGAATTAACACCTTTCCTACAGAAAGGACAGGCTACAGCTGATTTCTTTTAAACCCATCAAGTAATTCCCACTACCAGGAAGAGTAGAAAATAGCCAATTTAAAACATAATGAAATCCTTATTTGTAAGCTAACAAAGCTCAACCAAAGACAACTGATGAGTGCACCAAACTGTCCTTAAGCATTGTATTTCCTGAGAAAACAAACCCAAGTTCACAAACATCTGTCTAATTTTATGGCAGTGCTAACAAATTTACTTGGTACTTGATCTGCTTCTCCTGCAGATCCTGAACTTCAGTTACTTCCACCAGAGAGCATTCTCTTCCTTCCATAATTAACTACCTAATGCCAAACAAGACCCAGGCTTCCAGTTCAACACCCATCATGATTACAATTTTCATTTTGTTGTAATACACCTGAGACCCCAAAAGGTGAACAAACAATCAAATCTTCCCAATGCAGCAGTTCAGGACAAATCCACATGCCATGCCCCTTGCATTGAAAAAAAAAAAACAAACCAACCCATAAACCATCCAAAAATCACACAGATACAATCTAATCCAATCAGGATTTATTTTTTCTGCAGTACAGTTCAGAGTGGTTGTGGTTTCTACCACTTGACTGGGCTCTGCCCTTGTGATTGTTCTGTCTTCACATAAGCATCATACAGTTCTCTCAAATGCAAGAACAGCTCCTCCAGGTTGTCTCCTCTCAAGGCAGACAAGGCAATGACTCGGTCTTGTACCTGCTCTTTAAGAAGTGGTAGATTGATCCTGGACTCTGCAAGATCAATCTTATTCCCAATGACAACACAAGGCCTCTCAGATAATCCTTTCTTGTATTGCTCCAGTTCATATTTTAAGTCCTGCAGCTGAGTCCATGGCTGAGACACTGACAGGTCCACCACGTATAAGAGAAAGTGGCAGCGTTCGATATGCCTGAGGAAGGCCATTCCAAGGCCCCTGTTTTGATGAGCACCTTTTATTAGTCCAGGAATGTCAGCAACTGCAGTGAGAGAAATGCCACAGTGAAACCAGAGTCCAACAAAAAATCAAAGCCAGTCTTCTACTAGCCAGTGCCAAGTACTTTTAGAATTACATCTCAACGTGCCACTATTAAAGCACATCCCATGTTAAGTTTAGTTGCTCTTAGCTTTTAAATCCCCTGGATTTAAACTATTCCAGTGAGATACAGATTGCTAGCTGTGCTGGTTTGAGGCTAATTGGAGTATTTTGCTGAGAGAAATTAAATCCTTGGCTGTGAGGAGAAAAGTAAGTGACCTGTATCACTCATTCTTCTGCTGAGAGAAGCAAGTAGTCAAAAAAAATAAGATAAGGCACTCACTTCTCAGTTGTTCTCTTTCTGTCAGTCTGTGGCTGGTTGCATCTGCCTTGTTCCTTTGCATGACATCTTTGTAACCCAACCTAACTCTTTTTCCTCTAACCTCTGTCATCTTTTTGACATCTCAGATTTCTGCAGATTTACCAGGTGAGCTATAGGGAGATTGCGCTGGTTATTTCTGAGGGGGGAGAAAGGGTGGGGGCAGAGCTTTAGTTCAGGAGCCTCCTGTGCAATCTGACTGTTTCAGAGGGATTTTCGTGTTTGTGCATTACTTTTAACTTGCATATAACTGTAAATATTTGTATATTGTACATATATGTGTTTGTAAATTCTGCTAAGCTGTAAATATAGCTTCCTTAACTTCCAGTTGAGTCTAGTCTAGTGAATTTGTGGCAGGGGAGCAGGTAACTCCCAAACCATCACATCAGCCTGATATTAAGGGCACAGATCAGTGAATCTGAAATGGGCTCTCACTATTATTTTGCTTGAAGTTCAATAGAATCACAGAATAGTTTGGGTTAGATTGGACATTCAAGATCATCTAGTTCCCATTCCTCTGCCCTGGCAGGGATATCTAATACACCAAAGTTTCTCAAGGTCCCACCCAAGACTTTGAACACTTCCAGCCTCCACAATTCCTCTGGGCAACCTGTTCCAGTGCCTCGCCACCCTCATAGGGAAGAGTTTCTTCCTAATGTCTAATCTAAATCCAGCTTCTTCCAGTTTGAAGCCATTACCCTTTGTCCTGTCACTCCATGCCTTTGTCAAAAGTCCCACTCCCTCCCGCAGACCACTTCAACCATTGGAAGACTGCTCTAAGGTCTCCTCAAAGCCTTCTCTTCCCCAGGCTGAACCACAACTCTCTTTGTCCATCCTCATAGGTGAGGTGCTCCAACCTTCTGATCATTTGTGCAGCTTCCTCTGAACTCACTCTAACAGTTCCATGTCCTTGTGCCAGGGGCTCCAGAGCTGGACACAGTAGTTGAGGCAGGATGTCACCAGAGCTGAGTAGTAGGAGAGCATCACCTCCCTTGACCCACTGTCGATGGTGTTTTTCATGTAAGAATCCTACAAAGCTGCTAAGCTTCCTCCTGCAGCGTTTCAAAGAATATCCCAGGTGACAAATTGTTATCCAGGTACACACAACATACCTGCCACCTGTTCATAGTCTTGGTAGTGAACAATGCCAACGTGGGGATTCAGGGTTGTGAAAGGGTAGGCAGCCACAGCTGGCCTTGCACGGGAGATGGCTCTCAGAAGTGATGATTTGCCAGCATTGGGAAAGCCCACCTGGAATAGAATCATTATCAGGATTAACCCAGAGCTGTGGCTTTAAACAAACCAACCACTGGAAGCTTTTGCAGATGCGTCCAAGTTCTTCTAGCTTGACTATAACGACATTAATTTTGGAAAGCAGGATGCTTTTCAGAACTAAGTTTCTCTTTTTTCTCTCACTTGAGCATTAAATTGCTCAAAGTAAAGGTCCCCCTAGCTGGTTTTGTACCATCTTCAGTATTTACTTTGTTCAGAGCCAGAAGGGTAAATACCGTAAGATCTCTTTTACCCTGAAATAGTGTTATAACACTTTGTCCTGCACACTTTTATTTGTGTTTTCTGATTCTGATTTATTGTCTTCAAAAAAAATTCAGAATTGGCTTTGGCTCTGACTCGGTAACAGAATTTGGCCTGTAAGTAACCAGAATGCCTACAGGTTTGGGATTTTCATAGTCTTGACATCAAAGAATTAAGCTGAAACTTGGCCTTTGGCAGAGAATTTAAACAAACATTTCCCAGAAACGAAGTTACTGAGATACATTCTGCAGCTGACATACGATAGCCGAAAGCAGATCAAATCCTAAATTCTATTTGCTGATGTCAGACACTTCAAACTGTCGTCAGAGGAAGTAAAGTACAGAACAGATCCATCTCACATTTCCAAATCAGTGGCAGAAGTGTGAGAAATGGACCAGTCTCCAGCTGGTTAGAGTTAAGTGTATTGATCCACCAATTCTTTTGTTTTCTGAATAAATGCACAAAATTCTGCTACACTAGAGAATCATTCTGCAGTTGAATTACAGCAAGAACTCTTTGCAGCAAAGTGCTGTTGTAACAGCTTTACCAGTTGTGTTAAAACATTTCTATACTTGAAAATGAAGAGAGCTTAAGCCTTAAATTGACTTTGTATGCACGTCTAAATAGTGTTTTCATTTCAGAGGCTGTTAAACCTGGAATTAACAAAGTCAAAGGTTTACTATTTGTAAAGAGAGAAATACAGGGATGAAATACAAAAGTTGAACTTCAGCACTTTGTTTCCTTGGTATTTAGAAAAAACTAATTTGTAAGAGTTCTCCATTCTGTACTCTTCATCTGCAGACAAAGCCTGCTGCCCAACATCGTAAGTCTGTTAAACACTGACCAATCTTGTGCATGGCTTTCCTACATATGGCACTGACTTGAGCTAAAGTAGGATGAGGTCAGGTAGCAAGAGAGCGACAGCTCTGCAAATCACTCTGGACACCTTTCTAACAAGAAAGCATCTAGTTGCATCTCTAAACAAGTAAGCCAAAAGGCTAACATAAATGTTATCAAACATTATCTCTTCAGTCTGTCAAGTATCATTCCACAATGGCAAGAATGTTGAAGAACCACAGCAATACTCACCAACCCTGCATGAGCTGCTGTCTTCAGTTCCAGGTGGAGAACCCTGTCCTGACCTGGCTCTCCTGGAGTAAATAACGTTGGAGCTCGGTTTTCATTGGAAAGAAAGAAGCGATTCCCTTTCCCTCCAGCTCCTCCATAAGCTGCAACATACTCTTCACCATGCTGTGTGAGGTCAGCCACAACTTCCCCATCCTCCTTAACCAATGTACCCACAGGGACCTTAAAGAGAGGTGCAAGCATTACACTGATGCTCAAAGCCTGCAGCAGAGCTGTCTTCAGCTGTTCCTTAACCAGCCAGTTCCAGATGTGTTGAAAATCATTGCTTCATATTCTCATGCTGGGGAATCCAAAAAGAGAAGTGTACTTCACAAGAGTCTCTTTATGGATCCAAATGGCACTGCCAGACATTTATACTTCATTAAAGTATTAATAGCACTATAACCCTCCTTCACTCCTTTTACACAAAGGAGCCTAAGCACAGCAGTGACCTAAGAAATGGATTAAGTGTGCACCAAAACAGGCATGCTGAGGGGAAAAAAAAAAGTATAAAAGGAAAAAAAAGTCTGCTCCTGTTTAAAAGTTCTGTGTTGTGATTGCTCTAGGCATACAATCCCAAGAAGGAAGGTAAACTACAACTGTATTTATTTTGGCCAGATGTCCAAAGAAGTCTGATTTTTACAAGCACTTTAAAAGCAGCTTGATCTGCCCATGTGCCAACCAGCCCTGTCTCAGCAGCAACAGTACAAGGCTCCCTGAAAAAACACTCATGAGGTTTTCTCACAGCAAGGTCATCCAGCCTGAAAATCGGCAAGGTTAACACAAAGCTAACAAACCAGCATGCAACCTTAATCTGCTTACTTTAACATACACGCATGCACCATTGGCTCCATAACAGTTTTTGCTTCCTCCTCTCTCTCCATGAACACCCTGATAGAAGGGGAGAACTGAAGAAAGAGACTTCGTCTGCCGGTCAGCTGTAAAGCAGAACATATATATTTTAAACAGATGAAGATTCAGAAAGAGCAGCTTCTTCACTGTTCTTTCCTTTTTTTGGGTACTGCATGAATTTACTACCCCAACAATAACATAGCAAGGAAGACTAATACAAGTCATGAAGTAGTTTACCTGCCTTTAGTTATCTATAAGCTTAGGTTTATTAATCACATACTTTATTTACTGGCCACTCTAAAATCAACCACTACAAAACACTGTAGAAATTTAATTTGCTGCATTAGCAGATGAAATAGCAGGGTGGTGGCAGGAGAACCTTTATCCACCTTAAGAGTAAAATTTGATCAGATCCCAGCCTTATAACATAGGCAGGCACCAGCCACTAAAACGCATCTGTAACGTATCTTGATTTTCAAAATGCTTTCTAGGGCTGCCAGTGTCACTTACATGCTGTTACCACAGCTCAAGACAAACTAAAAAGCAAAGACATCTTAAATAGAAATAACCATTTAAACATTTTTTTTAGTTACATTTACCATACCTGCCACACATGTAGAGCTGGTTTTGCTGAGGGGGCAGGACAGAGCATTAAGTAACAACATGAAACCAAGCGGATTTAGCAAGTTTTACCTTTCAAGATGACGTGACCACCGTCACCTCCATTTCCACCATCCGGACCTCCAAATATTTTTCTGGGTTCACTATGAAAAGAATGTCCCCCTCCTCCTCCTTGTCCTCCAACCACACGCACCCTCCGGTGATCCACGAAATAGCGTGTCTGTAACAAGGATGGGGTTTGTACCCCTAAGTACAGTTTAGCAGAGTCATCTTCCAAGAAGGTGATTTGTTCTGCAAAACTTAAAATAGCAGGTCTGCCTAATAATAAGTCATGCTGAGTTCATAGAATGGTTTAGGTTNCAATAGAGAGAGTTCATTCAATTGCAAAACAAAATAATCTTATGCTGATTTACTCTTTCTATACCCAGTGATGAAATGAAGGCAAATTTCAATCTCCTACTAATTAAGCATTAAAGACAAAGAATAGAAAGTATTTGCAATCATAAGTAGAGGAAATCTTAATGTATGCCACAATCTGTTGCTTAGGGGCTCAATAAAAAAAATGCAAGAAGAATTCCAGCTCTTAGCTCTATTTCTGACATTAACATAGTATTTGACTTCTGGCAAAAGAACTATTCTCATTATGTATCAGCTTTTCTGCTAGCAGAATAGGTTTGATGATATTTAGCTATATCCAAGAAGCTGCCTGAAATCCCCAAGTAGTAGTACGAGAGAAGTAGCTTCACAGAGGCAGGTGGAATTGATTATGTATTTATGGGGATGAGAAGAGAAAGGATTACCCTGACTGTGGCAACAATCTAACCCTGTCAATTACTAACAGACTTCATAATGAGAATGAACAGTATGGGTCACTTTAATTAAACAGCCCGAACAGTATGTGAGGGAGAAAGAAGTCTTATTGGTATTATAATACCAAGATAAGCAACCGGGGAAAAAAAAATACCCTAACTCTTGATACTTAAGAGTTAATACTATGACCAGGGACTTCTTAAAAAGCCTTATTAAGAAAAGCATTTGGCACCACCACACGGAGACAGCAAAGTATTGCTTTAAGTGGGACATGAGTTACTGCTCATCGGAAAAGGAGATTTGCAAAGAAATATAGTCAGAACCATGTAAAGAAAAAATTCTAAATGTCTGTAGTTTCTGATTAAAAAAAAAAAAGCTATTTAGCGACTATGTAAAGACTATAAAAAATAGCGAGAAAAAAACCCAGTATTTTAATTTTAAAATTATGTAAAACTTTCTGCTTCCTCGACCCACGCATGCTTTCAACCCGGGAGCTGTTGCGGCTGAAGGCTGTGACCACTACAGAATCCCTATGAACGCAAGTAATGTCACACAGCAGAGTTATTTCCTAGCTATTCAGGTTTCTCGCATCAAAACCCACGTTTACCGGCGAGGAGAAAACAGTCCGGAACAAGGCACCTCTGCTTTCTGCCGCCAGCCCGGGGGGTGCCCGCCCAGCAAGGTACCGATAGACCCCCACGGCTAATTTGTATCAGCACTTACCAGTTTCCTTTCTGAAATGGCTCTTTTTTGCCTCAGCCGCCTATTTTGCGAGCAGTTTGGGCAGGTCGTGGAGAAGGTCGGCTGGCGGAGCCGCTCAGGATTCAGGAGGAGGCGGGCCGGCCTCCACTGGCTCAGGCTGCCTGACACGGCGCTGGCAGCCGCCGGGACGGCCCGGCCGCCCAGCACAGCCCAGCACCGCGCCAGCATGGCCTACTACCTCGGCAGCACCGTGCCGGCGGCCGCCAGAACAGCCCAGCCCGACTCAGCACCGCAGCAGCACAACACCGGCAGCAGCCGGGACGGCCTGACCGCGGCGCAGCCGCATCCCCTCCTTCCGCTGCGAGCCTGCGCCGGCGCAGTGCGCCCCGCGGGGAAAGCGCGGGAAGGTACGTTCCGCGGCCCCCTGAGGTTCCTCTACTGTCCGCCTGCAGCGGCCCCGTCACCCCTGCACACCAGCAGCTGTGCCGCCGTACCTCACAGCTCCAGGGAGAGCGCTGAGACCCGACAGCGGGCTGCGCGCACGGGCCCGTGGTTCTTCACGTGCCCCAGGCTCGAACCTCCCGCAAGCAGCTCCCTCCCGTGAGGGTGAAGTTAGTCCCTGAAAACGCGGTGCTGTGCATCCCGGAGCTCCGCGGTGAGAAAGAGTGGAGGGAAGCCAGTCTGGGATTCCTTCCCTCAGCAGAGCGCTCAGCACCCTGCCCGCCTCAGTCGAAGCGGCACTAGAAGTCGCTGTCCCCGCAGGAAGCAGGGAGTGAGCGGCTGCGGCAGCTGAAATACCTCCCGTGGGGCTGGCAGGCTGACTGGGGGCGGAGAGTAGCGGAATCGTTTGGGTTGCAAAGGACCTTTCAAGGTCACGTCCACCCGCCCCGGCACTGGGCAGGGACATCTGCAGCTAGAGCAGGTTGCTCAGAGCCTTAGACAACCTGACCTGGCACGGGGCACCTACCGCTTCTCTGGGTAACAGGCCAGCCTCCAGCCATCCTCATCATAAAAAAAAATAGCTTCCTTGTATCTAAGGTTAAATCTTCCCGCTTTAAAATCATCACCATTTGCTCAGTCACAAAAGGCGCTGCTAAAAAGATTGTCCCCATCTCTCTTACAGGCCCCCTGAAAGGCATCTTGGCACCCTGAAGGAGTCCCTCAGTCCTCCTGCACCATCAATCAGTGTGCCACAGGTACCCTGCCCCATGCCGTCTTTAAGATTAGCTATTTATTACCTACTCTGCACACACACAGAGCATTTGATCTTTGCACGTCAAATAATTTGAAAGCTGGGACAAGCTTTCATCATACGCAATTATCTATGAAGTGTATCAGAGAAGCAGGGGAGAAGGTGCAGCTCTAAAGAGCCTCCCTTCATCTGTTGCTTCCACTCAAAGGTCTGTGTTGTAAGAAAGGTACCACCAACTGCATTTTCAGGTAATTTTTAACCTAAACAACTTTCAAGCAATTCTGTATTACAAAACAGAAAATGATACAATTAATGGAAGAAGTCAGAATGCTGGGATCACTTTGTTTCCACATTAATACATAAAAATGGACAACACATTAAATAAACATTTTGTTATTTTTAACAATTAGAAATATTAACACCAAAAATCATGTATAAATTAGGAAATAAATGTACAAACTATTTCCAAAGTGCTCTTTCAAATACATTATATACACAACATTCAAGAAGTTCTTAATGTAAGACATTTCAGATTGATGTAATGTTGCTGTTTCGTTTTAAGTGTTGCTCATATTCTCTCAAAAGTATTTCAGCACTTTCAAAAAACCACATAAAAGGCATATTTCCAAGCTGGCAAAGAGCAATATTGCATTCTTCTGGTTACCTGTAATATTAATATATCATAAAGGAAACAATCTTACTTCTTTTCTCTTCCTTGCTATTTGAGAGAACTTATTTGCATGAAAATACCAGCAGGAAAGATGAGATAAATAAGAACTGACTGGAAAAAATGTCTTCATATCAGTAATTAAAATTATTAATGTAGGAAGGGCAGTGCTTGGACAACATTTAATAGCAAATTCTTCAGCTGTCCAGTTAAAGACTTTAGAGGAAAAAAGGTAATGAACTGAGAGATTTTGTGTTTTCCCTGTGGTCTTGGCTTTTCAAAGTATAAAGTACTAGAACTGGAAATCTCATAAAGACACCAGTTTGAACAAAGACAAGGAGAAAATCCTACAGAGGATTTCCTTACTCTCCAGTGTAAATTTGCAGTTAATCTCACATTAAAAAATGCTCATGGAGTATAGTCATCCTAGCCTTTTGCCTCTGAGAAGGCTGGGCACGGTACTTTGTCCAACACTTAGATAAGCACTTTATAAGTGCTTTTTTTCAACACTTTATAGGGCTATATAAAACTGAATAGAAGTGACTTACATTGTTCATACTGGCTTTTACATGCCACTAGGCTTTATTTCTAAATTCTCCCTCTATAATTATTCTCTCACTGGTTGACCCCAGTAACAGCTCCCCTATCTATGCATATTATTTCACAATTAAAGCTGAATGCAGGTGTTTATCTGCCATTAAAAAAAAATGGATTTTTTTTCTTCTTTGACTTCTGAACTATTTCTGTCAAGCAACATGAGAAAAGAAGTGATGACGAGCTGTATTAGACCAAAAAAATCTGACTATATTTATAATACTTGCTGGAAAATCTGACCAAGGGCATTGGAAGAATCAGAAATAAAGAAGGATGCCAGCCACCTGGCTGTGAAATTTAGCATAAAAATATATATGCCTGTTACAAAGTTTGTAGTTGTGTACTTAAGACTCAAGTTTTGCCAGGTGTTTTTCTCAGCTAAGCACAATATGAAGCAATATTGGTGTCTAGCAGGCTGACACTGCAGATCTCAGAGCTCCCTTCTGTTTTTTCTTTCCACAACAGAAATACTTTCATTCCACGGCCACATAAAAGGTGCCTCTAGTGATTAACCTTGAATATAGGTTTTGATCATCTTTCTGTACTTTTTACAACAGAAACATGGATTTATGCAGATTATTGAATTGGTAGTTGGGTAGTTAACCCTGGTAGGTATTGCCAACATTGCAGGTAATTTTCACATATAGCATAGCATTGTCTTCAGGTAAGAAACACATCCATCCCCTTATTCTTAAGAAATAAAGTTAAGAGCTGTGGATTTCAGAGGCTGGCAGGTAATCTTCAATGCATTCAGTTAAAAAAGGTCAATAACCTACCCCAGGACGTGTCCCTGAACTCGATATATGATGGAATGGCTTTGTGTTGAGCCAGACTGCAGAATAACCTGGCTGCTTCCTAGAACGGGGCACAACTGTGATCAAATGGTCCTAAAGCTATTTAGAAACATCACAAATGGGGCAAGGAGGAAGGGTAAATGAAAAACTTCTGCGTTGTATCAACATACAGTACTATACACAGCACCAAATATCAAACCATTAAAGCATTGTCTTGTTAACCAGTAGTGCACTGCTTCATATCCAGCATGAAATGAACACTGTTCACATACAGACGCTGCTTTGTGCTAAGGGGTAACCAACATATTACAATTAATCAAAACTGCCTGTACATCCAGTTCAAAAGATGGAGATACTATTGAAGTGTATCTGACACAGGATAGTATTCTTTTATTGCTGGTAATTTCCATATTGTCCCTATAAGAAAAGAGAAATAGAGATGTTGGAGAATAAGGTGTCAGAGGTTTACAGACAGCAAGCTAGCCAATTTCTTTTGGTTCACGAATTTTGAAAGACCCACTGAAGGATCACCAATATGCCTACACCAAACAATCAGCTACATTTCTATGTGGAGCTAACAGCTAAATCTGCTTTATCAGAGCAGAGATTTAGTGTTTACCTGCTCATAGCCATAAGGCCTCTGTTGCTGAGCGGATGGGCCCGTCTGAGAAGCTCTGTAACTTCCATATTGCTGCCCCTGCCCCTGTTGGTAGCTGGAATACTGTGAAGAGGCTCCTTGTGCAGGACCTGAGGAGAACAGAATGTATTACTATGGCTTGATTTGCTGGGGGGAGGTTCTTGTGGTTAATATAATGTAAAATGTGATATTAACAAAGTTCTAGGAGTGTAAACTGTGAGTAAATTTTGCCTAGACCTCCCCTCTACCTTCAGACTGAGAAGTGTTAATACTAATAACGACACAGTGCTGTCAACTTCAGTTTAGGCTTTCAGCTTTGCTCAGAAAATGTTGTATACTTTCAAGTATACACCTGTGATCTGGTATAGCTGACCCTGCTCTGGCAGGAGGGTTGGACTGGATGATCTTTTGAGGTCACTTCCAGCCCCTGACATTATGTGATTTGCTTCTCTGAAATCTGGATTGGCACAGCCCAATATTACCTGGATGCAAGTTACCTGGCCTTTGTTTTAGTAACAACTGCATGTTGAACTTCTTGTTTTAATCTGGCTGTGCCCTGTAAGCGCTGCTGACCAGGCACAACCTGAGAAGTGACTTAGATACATATAAATCAGACACACAGCTTCAGGGGGATATTGATTTCCTTTCATTTGTATTGTGTATATAGCAGCCTGTGTGCACTTACTTTTTAGCATTATTGGTGGATTTCTATGAAAAAGAACTATTAAGAAGAGGAAGCCAAGTTTTAAGGTCATAAACTGAATTTTTTATTTAATTTCACAGAATTTGTCTGGTCTGAGTGGTCCAATCTACTAGTGCTGCAGCTGCTCATTATGGGATTGACTTCTTAGGCTTGTGGGCTCTGTTTCAGGTGATCATACATTGCTAAAGTGGCTTTGCTGTTTATGTCAACAACAATTCATAGACTCACAGATGCATAGAATGAGTTAGGTTGGAAGGGACCTTGATTTATCCAGTTTGGTTAAAACCTACGGCTCAGGATCAAGTACTATCACATCTGGAGATCAACCATAAGTCCCTTGTACTGAATCACAGAATCAGTCAGGTTAGAAAAGACCTTCAAGATCATCAAGTCCAACCTATCACCCAACATTATCTAATCAACTGAATCATGGCACCCAGTGCCACATTGAGTCTCATTTTAAACACTTCCAGGGATGGGGACTCCACCACCTCCCTGGGCAAGGAACCTAGGATTTAGATTATTCCCATCTCTCTTGCAGACATTTTTGTAATGAATAACCTGCAATGGTTTCTTTCTCCTAAAGGCTGAGGAAACATGCAAGCTGGCTCTGACTGGTCAGGAAACTCAGAGACAGCCATCAAACTCTTATGATGGCAGTGGGGAGATGTACCATTGGTGACCTTGACGGTTTTGAAAGCTCTGTGCCAGTGCTGTCTGCACGTTCACAGCACCTCCACTTCTTTCTTTTCACCTCAGTCCCTCACCAAAGAATAAACCCCTTGTGATGTTGCAAGAAATCTGTGTGTGGGAGTAGTGATTCTCTGGACTGTTGATGTTAGTTTCTCCTGTCACTGTTAGACATGTGGGAGGTCTGAGAGTGATCTCCTGCGGACACTTAGCAGGAAGTCAACACGAGGCAACTTTCTTTCAAGAGAGAGGAATTCAGCATGCTAACATAACAGTATGGAATGCAGTGCTACACTAAGAGATGTTACTGCCCAGAATCCCATTTTGCTATGTGGATGTCCAAGGTTAATGAAGGAAATAGCATAAAGCGTATTTCAGTTTAGGGTTGGAGGTGTCAGGATGAAATACTGCAGACATTTAACTGGTCAGTGACAGTTTTCTTACCGTATCCTTGCTGTTGTCCTGGGTAACTTTGTTGATTGGGGTATTGCTGCTGGGAATATGTTTGCTGTTGTGCAGCTCCCTGTTGGTATCCTGCCTGCTGCTGGCTGTACTGGGAATTTCCTAAAGAGAGGAAAAATTGAAGAGTTTGGTCACAGCTGAAGATCGTATTTCACTGTGGATCATAAGGAAAAGAAAAGTGTGAGGAGCCTTGGTCTCAGACTACCAGACAAGTACTCTTTTCAGATATAGATAATTGCATTTTGCCAGTCAGGATGTTTATTCAGCGAATTTTAATTCTTTTGAACAGGAGAGAGTTTTTCCATACACATCAGTAAACAATCAAAAAGCAGCAGTTCCCCAAAGGATTTTTTTTTTTAACCCAAGGAGTGTTTCAGAAAAAAACACAGTGACAAAGATAAGGATGGCAGGGTAAATACCTGGCTTCCCAAAAAGCTTCCACACTCATTTTCTTCTAGATAATTATGTTTATTCATATGTCTCAGAAAGACTTAGCTTGTTGTCACTGGTATTTTTTAAAACACCTCCGCTGGAAATTCCATTTGCACTGTCTTGAAACAACAAAGTGAGCTACACAGAGGACATTGCTTTTCCTAATTGCCACCTTGCCATATCATAATTAAGTTCATATTCTTGCAGTTAATTTAGAGTTCAGGTATCTTGATATTATCACTGAATTTATTGACCTTCTACTGTTGGGAGTTTTTTAATGGCAGAACTGTGAACTCATAGTATTGCTGTTTTTCAAAGATCAGTTTAATTTAACCCATCGTTTTTGGCAACTTGTGAATTAATTAAGATTGCTGCTGCCATTAACCAGCAGACTTTCTTCAGAGAAATTTCCATTTATGGCTGCTATTTTTCCCAGCTCTGAACTCTATTTCTATCTGTAGAACATTAGTTTACCTCTGTCAGCATAACCTTTTATGTTAATGCAGCCACTTTTATTTGCATTATATAAAATGTTTGTTAAACAATTTTGCAGGAGTGGAGGATACTGATATCCTGGAAATCTTTTCTCTTACTGCTTCAATAGTTCACTGTCCATAGCTATAATTCCAGCAGGCTCAGGTACAACCAAGGACAACTTTTTAAATGGATATGGAGCTACACACAAGTTGTTAGTGATCCCCCACTGCTGCACAAGACACTGCCTCTCAATACAGTCACTGACATGTGTCTGAGACAGCCTCACTGTAAACCATGCTATATTCTAGCTAAGTTCTATTTCATGGCCATTCCTTAAGTAATGGCTAAGTAGCAGTTAGTGATGCAGAAACTGTAAGTCATATTTTAGATTTTCATAAGCATTTCAATTAGCATTCTAGGGGATTAGAGCTCTGGTTTACAAAGATTGCCAATGTATTCTCCTACCTCCTTCATAATAGTGTTGTGTAGAGTCATCAAATGACCTGTCATAGCTCTGCTCAGTATAGGATGACTGCTGATAGGCATAATCACCATGTCCTGCAAAGAGTGGTCAGATGCATAGTTAATATAACTAGAAATATATTGGTGAATGATTTATTAAGAAGCTACTTGTGCACAAAGATGAGGCTAAGAGGAAACACAGACCCCTTAGGTAGGAGGCCAACTAGACAGCAAGGAAAGACACCCAGGGATAAATCTCCTGTGATCACTAATCCATACTTGGCTTTGTGCTCTTTGAAGCAGCCTGGATAGCAGGATGCACTGATGCGTGTGTTTGTGCACCAGCCTCCCATGCCCTGGGATTAGAATTTTCTAGCATTTAAATTGGAAATGAATTGTAATGGGTTTGCCATGCCCTTGGATGTGGCAGTCATGCTGGCCTCCACTTTATCAGTGTCACAGTGACTGCAGCTCAGATGAATTACCATCTGGGTAGTATTGCTGATTCATGGGTTCTGAGGAGCCTTGCCCATGACTGTACTGTTCACTGTAATATTCTTCCTGACCCATGTACTGCTGCGAGGAACCTGCAAGGCAAAGACAAGAGAGAGCAAGCTGAGCCCAGGCACCCCTAAGAGATAGCTTTTTCTTATCTATTTTCTCTTTAAGAAAACAGTGTTTACACCTGAATAAGCAGACAAATTATCTAAGTGGAGAGCAGTTTCAAAGCTGTTCTGCTCACCAGAAAAAGGAAACACATCTGTATTCTCAGAAGTGGTGCAATGGTCAGTAACATGTCCTACACTCACGCTGTGGCAATTACAAACATGATGGCTACATTTCATCTATGAGTCTAAGTTCTTACAAAGCTCAGCAGCGCATTCCATGCTCAAGAACCCAGACAGAATTAAATCTGTTTTAATTAATGTATGATTTTTTTTTCCTAGCAAAATTCAGTTTATGTTAGAATCAGCCTAGCAGCTTCATTACCTGTTAGAAGTTTTTCCAGTAGTTATCCTCTGGTGTTTTTCTCCCCTTGGCCTAATTTTTCATACTAATTGCTGGCAAACTACATCTTCTTTGCAGAAATGTTCTGTGTGTTGCTTCTTAACTGTGCCACATTATGGCTGATCCAATACCATTTGAAACAGCTGAAAAGAGCCCCAGTGGCTTGAGCAAGCTGTGCCTCAAATCATCTTTTCATTAGAGATAGATGATCCCTTCTAGACAGAATTATTTTCCTAAATCCCTGAAATAATTAAATAGATAAATCTTGAAAAGAGATTAAAGTTTGCCTGATGGTCATGATCCCTTCATTTGAAGTTTCCTCTGTTCCTGGATGGGATTTGCTATTCATAAACACGACTTGGGAATTTTGCAGACTTGCCTACCCAACAGGACAGACTGCACGTGATCATTCCCCCAGTGACTATCTCAGTAATCTAATACTAGATTTTACCTTGCTGTGAAGCTCTGTAAGGGCCCATTGGTCGCTGTCCCATCATGCTGTTGCCTTGGTTGCTCTGGCTCATCATGGCAATGGAGGACTGCCCCTGGTAGTGCTGGCTGCCGCCTTGTGCCGAGTTGTAATGTGATGTTGCTGCTTGCTGGTGCATCATGGAGACTGAGATGCACACGGAAAACAGAGGATGTGACACTTCTCTCCCTAGTCTATTTGGAAAGAAGCTAAAACCTTCAACTAAGGTGCACCCTGATACTTCTGTGGATTTTCCACAGGGGGAGATGTTTTCCTACTACATGCATGTACCTCTTCTGCACTGTGATGCAGAAAGGATGTTATTACATGGTCAGTTCTTGCTGTTTGCTCCAACAAGACTTTAAAATGCATCTAGCCTTGATTATTGTTAGGTTATCTAAAATAATAGAATCATCACTACAGTAGGCTCAAAGAAAGAAATGAGAACTGATGCTGGTTCCTCTCTACCTCCTGACTAATTCATTGCTGCATTTCTTTTCTAATCAACTCTTTCCTGTACTTCCATCTTATTAAATATCTGATGATTACACAGTGTAAATAAACTGATATTCTAAGATTAATTTTATCTCTAAATTTCATATTATTGGGAAGAAGTCTTAAGCATTGGACATCCCATTTGATACTCAGTAGCAAACATATTTACAAATTAAGGGATTGATTCTGAGCTGTCTGCTTGTGTCTCTATGGCCCGTGAGCAGTATCAATAACAAAAGTGGGGCAGTAATGCACAAACAGTAAATGTGTAACACTCCTTGGCAGGCCCTTCCAGCTAGGATAAAAGTGCTGCTCAGATCCCTCCCACTGTTCTGGGATCTGCTGCCAGAGGGTATGGGATAGTGCTGCTGCACTTTTAGCTCACCCTCCTTTTCCCTAACTCCTGGCTAACCACAGCAAGGTGGTGTGAGGTAAAGCAAGTCTGAAACTGTTCTGACTTACATTGGGGCCTGACACCTTGAAATTCAGAGATGTCTTAAAGCTGTCTTTTCCTCTTGTATGTTTGTGGCTGTCTACTGAAAATATTTACAGAACAAACTCATGTGTGGTAAACCTCTGAGGTCACTGAAAAGTCAAGTTGGCCCAGAAGGAGGAAAAGGGAGTTTACCTGGATTAGACTGCATGTTGATGTTTGTTCGAGAGACGTAATTGCCTATTGACCCCTGGCCTTGCATTGGCACATTCTGAGATGCAGGCACTGTATGGCTGTAACCAGGCCCAGTTCCGTGACTGCTGACAGTCATACTCAGAGAGGTCGTGGGCATAGTGTTCTGGCCTGACTGCTGCATAGACACATGATTAGGACCTAGAAAAATTAAAGAGAGCAACGAGAAAGTCTGTGCTATTATTGGCAACGTACAGTGAGCATTAAAGCTCTCACAGCCTTCCTGAAATACCTTATGATAAGGCAAAACAAAACAAAAATTTCCTTATTATTCTGTTATCTACAGACAAATTAAAACTGCCTACTGCACAGTGGGAGTGAGCCTCCTCCCTGGCAGCCAGATCCAGGCTGTAAGGAACTGCAGACAGGAAGAACAAAACCAGCAGCAATGCCCTACAACCAGTTCCTTGCAGGCAAGCAGAACGAATTCCACTAATTTCAGATACTCCAGAAAATACATAGAGTGGAAACATCCCAGCAGTTTCAGACACTCCAGAAAATACAGAGTGGAAACATCCCATCAGTTTCAAACACTCCAGAAAATACATGGACTCTGGAAACATGCCAGCAGTTTCAGACACTCCAGAAAATACATAGACTGGAAACATTCCAGGATTCTGACATTTGTCCTTCCCCTGTACAGTGCTGCTGTGCACTCCTCTTACCCCTTCACACAGAAGGTGACAATGGGAAGGCACAGCAGTGGCTGAGAAACACTTTGCACACTTCTGCATCCATTCACTTCTCACAAGTGTGAATTGTCTGTGCATATCTATCCCTGGTTGTTAAAAACACTGCCCGACAACAGTTGACTGATGTGAAACAGTTTCTCAGTCTCCAAGTCTCTCGACACATCTGGACTGCTGTGTCACGCAGCATGACTGTGCCAGCTTGTTTCTAGCTGGCAGAGGGACAGCAGTGGCAGAGGCTGGCAGCCAAGGGGAGTGTGCCCAGGCCCAGGGGTGTAAGGGTGCCATTCTCAGAGCGGGCACTACCAGCAGAGCACATGCTGCTGCTAACTCAGCTACTCAGGCAAGGCAAGTGCTGCACTCCCAGTCACACCTTCTTGCTGACCTGTAGCTGTGTCCTCAGTCTGGCTTCCAATGAACTGATATTTCCAATCTACAATACCTGGCACTACCCAGGTGACAGATTCTCAGTGAGAGGGCAGAGTGAACTGCCTTGAGATCCTCACAACTCAGCCTGGGCTTTACTACTGGGTTAGGGCAACGAGAGGTAAACTTGCAATATGAAGCAAACTGGCCTGGCTGCTCCTGTTCTGCAGATGACTCAAATCTTCAGGACTGCCACTCTGGTTCTTTCAATCAACACTACATCACTAAAAAGAACTGGAGAGTGGGGAGCAAATAAGAACAACCAGAAAATGGAGATTCCTAGTAACACAAAACAATGTTTTGAATGACTTATCAGAATACTTACACTATGTAATGGTTCTTTCATAAAGAAGGCCAGGATAAATTTAGTAAATCCAGTTCACAAGCTGTAACTGTTTAAAGGAAGTCCCTCACCCACCAGATTCAAAAATATTATCAGCTTGACCACAAATGGCTTTTTAAAAAGTCAGGAGTAATTTCATGGCTTGCATCTGCTCTGGAGCCCTGCTGCTAAGGCCTGTGATTTTACAATCAGATATTTCTATTTATAGAAACTGTTTTCCCTCTCTGTCACTCTGGGAAAGCCCCACAGAAACACGAAGTGATGAAAGAACTGTGAACTACAAAATAAACAGGTTATTCATGCCATAAAATGCACAGAGTTAAAAAAAAATTTTAAATATTAATTTTTGCTTTCAGTTACTTTGTTTTAGTTACAGGAACAAAACCAAATAGACAAAGCTTATTGTCTTACTCATAGGAGATGCCTGTGCAAACTCTTTGGCTATGAGAACCTCTGCAAGCTTCTGTAGAGGACAAAGACTAACACAACACCAAATTATTTTTACAGAGGCAAGTATCCTGCAAGGTCTTTGTAATCTAAAGGCTGGGTTGTGTGGTTAGTCATGCAAGCAATTTCATTTTACCCTGCCTAGCCCCACTACTTTCAGGATAAAAATACCACAATGTCTATTATTTCGCACTAAAAACTTGGATGCAGCTTTACTCCCTGATTTTTCATTATGCATTTTAAACAAAATGTGTTTAATTTCCCCTACAGAAATACTAACAGGCTGGAGACTGGCAGAAGCCAACATCATTACTGACTGTAGCCATTTTGTGATGATTTCAGCATGTGCCTGAAATTCCCATATGCCTGAAAGGTGAGTTAGGAGAGGTCTTTTACAGCTCTCTAAGTATATTCTGCATTAATGATTTAGTTGCCAAGCAACAGCAAAGCAGCACAAAGGGGGCTGAAGCTCACCATTGCTAATCTGACTCTGCATGAGGGAGGAAGGAGGCAGGCCCGTCCCAATCGCATCGCTGAGATTGCTCTGTGAATGGAGAGATTGGTTGGATGCACTCTGAGTCATTCCTCCCGGGCCCAAGTTTATGTTTTGCGTTGGTGGCTGTGAACAACAAGGAGGAGAAGCAAATTTTTGGTTAGGTTTTTAATTAGAAAAACAATAACCCCCAAATTAGCCAGAGTATGACTAAAAACTGCCTCAACTAAATATGTGCTTCATTTGCTTTTAGGGCTTGCTTGCATAAACCTTCTCCATCTGACTGTTCGGTGAATGGCATCCAGCTTGGTATGGAGAAGCCAGCAGGGAGCACAGTGGAGATCTGAAAATTGTGCTTTTAACAGAGTCTGGCTTCTGTGCCCATTCTTCCATACTTACATGAATTTCATTTTGTGCTGCTCAGAACATAACTGCTGAGGGGAGGTGCATTAGCAGAGGCAACACAGGAGCATGCTGACAAACTGACCTTTGTCAAGCACAAAGCTATGCTGTGTTTTGTGTAGTATCTCCAAAATCAATCCGTTTAGCAAGAGTAACATGGTGTTTAAAGACAAGCCAATACCCAAATGCTGAATTGGATTTTTTCATAGCAGGAAAGATTACAGTAAGAATAGGTAAAGAATAATGGATCTGGAACAGAAGGAGGCTGTTGAGATCTGTGCCACTGCTCCATTTGTAGTATATAGGATTTGAGCTATGGGGACAGAGGTTAACACAAATGTCCCAAAGAGTGCATTTTAATACAGTAAAAGTAACTTTTGATTTGGTTAGTAGCCTACTTGACCACTTCAAAATATTTAGCTGGGAAATTTCTGTTTTCAGTGATCAGTAACAACATTAAAAAACATTTCCCTCTGGTACAGTCAATGTATCTGATGGTAGCACTGGTACTTACAGCAGGAAGCAAGGACTGCATATTCTGGTTAGAATCTGCTATTGTTGCCAAGTAAACCAGGTTTCTGTGCAAGATTTGTTGGTATCTACAGAATAAGGAGCAAAGCTTATTTGGAAAGGGTTAACAGTACAGAACATTATCTCTTTTTTTTTTTTCCCCCCCAAAATGATTAAGTTACATTAGCCCACTTTTCATTTGTCCTAATAGCTACAGTATATGACCTCTATCTGTGCTGTCATGCTGATCACCAAGGATCAGCATGTTCAACACCTCTTTTACAAACAGGTCAACTTGGGAGAAGGGAGAGGTAAAATGCACTCTGTTATGAAAGCACTTTTGAGTGAACTGCCAGGCTGGGACCTCAGTCTTTGAGAACTGACACCCGTCAGCTGCTGTAACAATTAGCCACTTTTTCTTCCTCTGTTTAATAAGGTTCCTAGTAGTAATGACATTCCAGAACTCAAAAAATCAAACCTGTTTGCCCTGCCAGAAAGATGAGAAGAACAAAAATCTTTTCAAGAGTGCTCTAACTGGAGTGTTTACTGAAGTAAGCACTGCCAGAACCATTTATGCTTCTTCACAGTTCTTGAGCTGGAAAAGCTCATCATAAAGAACAGGAGAGCTTCCAAAAGCAATCCAGCAGCTGTGCCACTGACAAAAGTAAAGAGGCAAACATTTGGAAACAGGGAGGGTTCCAAGAATGCAAGAGAAAATGTTTTTTTGTAGCACGAGTTGTCTCCTGGTAAAGGGAAAATTACTGGGAAGTGGGCAAAGGTATCTTTTTTTGACAGGTTTTTGGAAAGTCCAGCTTCCTGGATTTGCCCCCAAATATGGGGTAAACTGGCTAGTCTTCCTGACAGAGATTTAACCCCTAAAGTTTATACAAGCATTTTCCTCTCAAGATTAGCAACAGTAAAGAGTGACACAAAATGCCACATCTATATCCGTATTGGTTTAGCCCTAGATAACCATGGGGCTGATCCTTAACATTTAATTACTTTCTGATGAAAATCTGTTATTAACTTTGTACCTGATTCTGCTTGCTTTTAGTGAATCTGCACACAGCAAGTGACCCAGTAATTGTTCCTAGTTATTTTAATAAATTATCTGTTAGAAATATTGTAAATACTAAATGCTCAAATACTACAGTAAAATGTTCCAGAGACAAGCAACATTTCTCAGTGCATCTTAAAGGAACAGTCCAAGTATTTTCTCAGTGATCAGCAAACAGAACTGTTTCTGAGGAAAAAAGAACACCGAAAACTTCTAACGTAGCCCAAAACTCACAATACTCACTGAGTACATTCTGCAGTTTTCCCCTTGCTCTGATAATCCATAATACATTGTATTAGGTGGTGATTTTCATCTAGCATCTGCACAAAAGAAATATGATCAAAACATGTTACTATGAGAATCTCATTAAAGTCCCGTGGTGGTGTGATGCTCCATGTTCACCCTTCTTGGCAGTGGAAGGTGTTTGTGCAGTTTTGTTGCCTTGGGATATTACCAAGTGCCTACATGTGACTTGCTTGAGCCACAGGATGGTGGTGCTTTTCAGATCATTTATTTGTGAACAGCTATCTTTAAAGGAGTCAGTTCAAACACCCAGAATGAATGGACTTACCTTTTATGCTCCTTAAATAGCTCCTTTATGCTGAAGAAGGAAAACACTTTCACTCTGAAATACCTCTGCCTCCTCCTAAAATATTATCCAGCCCCTTCCAGAACTCCAGATTTGACTAACACACTTCCTTCCAAATTACAAACACATTCAGGCAATTTGAATGTAGTGTTTTCCTGCACAGGAGTGGGGTATGCAGACTGCTGAACCTGATGGAGTAGAACAGTGGCATTGCTGGATCTACTGAAACCACATATAAGAGAATTACATCCCAGTATGTCCTTTTGGATAGTTCAGTTCTAACTAATACATGAAGAACTTAGAATGAAAGCACAGAGTAATTGTCATCAGTTACTTGTCGTGTGTCAGTGGCTGCCAGTTGGCTTCATTCAGTAATTTTTAGTGACAGACTTGTTCCAAGATCAGAGCTGCTGGACAAAATGACCACTGACCTTTATTTAATGAACTTGTAATGCAATTAAAAGCTGCAAATATCCCTTGCTTGGGTTGAAAAATTCATATACAATAGTTTCTCTCTTTCCCCAGCTTTCCTGTGAATGCAGCAAGTTTTCTGCAGGCGAATGGGTGCAAAAATAACAGCAGTATTTACAGATGTAGATTTGCCTCTGGCAAAAACTCCCTTGCATAAAGCAGTTTGTAGGTACCACTGCTATGAAGTACAAGAATGGGCCTTTGAACCACTGTGTCATCAGGATGGAAGAACTCTTTAGGGAAGAGTCATGTTTTCCTATGAGTTAAATGTGGATTAATCTGTGCAGGAGTGTGCTCTGGTCAGGACAAATTCCTGACCTGTTGAGATGCAAAGGGCTAGATGATAGGAAAATGAGCAGAAGAGTTTTTGAAGCAATTGCAATCTAGCTGGTCACTCCCTTGGAGAATTCAGCTCATCCCGCTTCTGGCTTTGTCATTTGCAAGTTGATCTTCACTTTGCTGGGCACCCTGGTCCATGACAGGCTGTGACTGCTGGCACCGGTAGCGATTCCCTGCAGCAGCTCCTGCCAGCGAGGTCTGAGGAGCAGAGGTGCTGCTGTGGCCTGCGCGGCAGGTCGGAGGCTGCTCTCCAGCGTTGACAGGGGACGTCAGGATGGTGTCAGTCAAGAATCCATCTTCTCCTGCATGCGTGCCTGTGCTCACATGGCAACCCGGGCACAGCGTATCATTTTAGGGGGAAATACTCCCGCCCGACCCACAGTGCAGCTCTTTGTTTCCTGCTCCGTACTGGCTGTCGGGCAGAATTTTCACCTGTGTCAGTGGAAATTCTGCACAGAGGATTAGCAGAGAAGACAAACCTGTCCTTTTCACTTTCCACAACAGATACTACTGACAACATTTTCACATTCATGGGAGGTTTGCACCCAACAGTAAGAGTCCAAGCAACATGACAGATCTCTTTGTCAGAAAAAGGCTGTTTCTACAGTTAGCTAAAGAATGTTTTGCTCACTGAAAAAGGAATTGGGAAGAGCTCATTTCCCAGCTTAACTGGAAAAAAACACCAGGTTCTGATCTCTGTTACACAGAAGAAACTGAAGTTTGCTGCCTTATAGATGCTATTTGATGAAGTATTTTAAAGCACCACCATCACTGCTGTATTGGCAAAGCTCTAAGTTCCTCCATGTGAAATCTGTTTCAGGAATAGTTGATACTGGAATAGTAACAGTTTTGAAAGACTATAAAAACCGACTTAATAAATAAAAATAAGCTGCTTATATACTACAAATGCAAATGAAAACTATCTTCTTTTTCAGCAAAATTTGTATGTGTAGTAAAGGGCTAATTTTTATGAAGATTTTTTGAGTTCCTAGCCCAGCACCTGCTCCTTCTCTCACTGCCCCATTTCTTGGCTGCAAAGCCCACCCAGTTCTTGTGCCTGCAAGTCTCCTCTTCAGCATCGCCACTTGTCAAAACCAAAATCACTGCCAACAGCCCAACAGTGATGAACGGTCCTAAAGTAACATGCCAGCAAATGTACCCAAGATGGGAGATGTTTTTACACGTTATTTGTAATGAAATAATATTGTGAAGCTTCCATAAAGTTTATGAATATGCAAAAGAGGAAAGGGATTGAAAATCAAACTGAAGATACTTTGGCTGCCCTTTGTCTGTGGGTACAGTCACAGATTTAATTACAAACTGTCTCAATTGTGAAATTCTGTCCTAACCCAAACCAGCTTGGAGGTAGAAGAAAAACTTACCGACTGAGCCTGACATATTTTAGTACTTAAAATTAACTAGTTCACAATACCACACGTGCTGCAACAGCTACACAAAAAATGGGCTTAGTTTCCAAACAGTCTCCTGAGATTCAAGTCACCTCTTCAATCTCCCGTGTGGCAGTTTGTTCTGTCTTAATCTCTGTTCTGTCACAGCTTTCCACTGAGGTTTCCCCCGCTCACAGTCATAAATTAGCACCAGGTTACGGCTTGCTGCAACCCCCACTGATAAGCAGTTAATTGCTGTACGAGCAACACCACTTCTTCACTGGTCACTACAAGAGGACCACACAGAACACACACACCTGGCTGCCACCGCACCGCACAACTCCGCATCAATAAAACACCTACGCGGTGGGGAACAGGGTAGGAGTACAAATGACAAATAGCGGTCAAAGTAAAACCATGCATGTTCTTTATTGACATTTCCAGCCTCTTCCTCACTGACTGTCACCTGCTGCGGGAGGAAGGGGTATCGGGCATGTGTGCACGGTCCCTGCTGCCAACCCTGCAGAATAGGAGACAATAACTTCCCAACCAGGACCCGTCTGCTCTGGCCTCCACGACAGACCCACACGGAGGTCTCCTCTCCAGAGAAAATCTTCCAAAACCTTTGTTTGTCACTCAACATCAATAAACGCATCACAAATAATGGCAATACTGTATGAAAAATACCGGTGGTCGGTGCTCCCTCTATCTTCTGAGACATTAAAATTCTCCATCCAAGTACAAAAGAAAACCCTTGCAAATTCAGTATTTTATTGCAATTCATTGTGGAGGTTGGCTTTTTTGAGAGGGGGGCAGAAGCCGACATATCATCAGAAATGAATCATTTATTTGCAGATTTTATTGCAATTTGCCGATGTATTATTCTCCCCTTTGCGAGCGACAGATCCTGCTGCCATCCCAATTTTATTCCCCAAGTCCTCCTCTCGCTCTGCCTTTGCAGTGATCTGAACACCTTTGCTTTGTTCCACCTCCTCCTCTTTCCCCCACCTCTCTCTCCAGCTGTCCATCTCTGCAGCCCTCGCAAATTCACTAGTTTTCCTGCTCGCCCTAGAAATCAGCCTCCTGCCTCCGCTGCGGGAGCATGGACGGAATAAACGTCTAGAATTGTCTGTAGAAAAGCATGCTCTTTTACCTTCTGGATAGTTTGCTGGGTGACCTCCCCTTTGCCTCTTGGGCGAGCAGAAGCAAAGGCAACCGACATGGTGGGGCTTTTTTTATGTGTCTATAATATATCGGTTCCCGGCTCTAATAATATTGTTATTATCTGGCTGCTATTGCCGTGCACGGATTCTCCGCAGTGCACGGCGAGGGGAGCCCGGCGCAGATGGTACGACCTGCGCCCCGCAATCAGCCGCCGCCACTGCACCCCCGGCCCGCCACGCACCGCCCTGGCGTCGCCACCCGCGTCGCCGCCTCGGGGCGGGGAGGCGACGGCCGCTATTTGGGGAAGGAGCGGGAGGCGACCGCCACAGCCCCTCCACCGCCTCCTCCCCGCCTGCCACACATGGTGCGTCCCTGCCGCCGGGCTTCCTGTCGCAGGCGAGCGGCGGCTCCCTGCCTCCGCCGCCAGCCGCCAGCTGCGCCAACTGCGTAGGGCGGCCGCCCTCTACCCCAAGCGCCCCAGCGCCAGGCTGCCTACGCTGGCTGCGTAGAGCGGGCTCCCTACGCCAAGAGCGCAAATGGAGCCCCGCCTCCCGCCCCTGTCTCCGCGCCGGACTGTGGAGGTGCAGCGTACGGAGTTGGCGTAGGGGGCGCTGTCGGCGTTAGGCAGGATGGCGCGCAGCTGCGGAAGCGGAGGGCGGGGGATGAGTGTGCTCTTTTGAGGGAGGCGGTTGGTTCCGGCCCCGCGGGGACGCACGGGCGGCAGCCATGAGCTACGACCGGGCCATCACCGTCTTCTCCCCGGACGGGCACCTCTTCCAGGTGGAGTACGCCCAGGAGGCAGTGAAGAAGGGCTCTACCGCGGTGAGTGAGCGAGCGCGGGGCGCCGGGGCGGCTGGCGGAGGGAAGGCCTGCGGTGGGGCCTGCCGCTCTCCCCGGCCTGCGGGCCCGTGGCACGAGTGGGACTGGGCGTGAGGGAAAGGGTGGTCCGTCACGGTGTGACCTGCTTCTAGAGATCTGCCTTGAGGCCTTAGCAGCGATTGGCTTCAGTGCTGGGTTTGGAGCTGCCTTAGCGATCAGCGTTTTTTTCAGAGTGGGTGCCCTGTTGTCTGTCAAGCTCTGGCTCTGCTTCAGGCCATTACCGCGCGGCTGTTGTGGGGAGCGTTGCGAGTGTTTAGGCTTTGAGCCATTGAATAGGAGGCTCGGTATAGTTAAGTGTCTCTCCCGTGGTCTTGACAGCCACTGCACTCACTGGCTGCTCTCAGCCCACAAGCCCTGGCAGGCAGAGTTAGCAGAGCTGCCTCAGGAGGGAACAAAGCTGCAGCAATCCCACGGGAGAATAACAATCCTCGATTTCATTATTCTGCGTGTGGTGTTCTGCACTTGTGCACCATGCAGATTGCCAGTGGATTGGGGAAGGTGGCAATAAAGACTTGCAGAAGCAACTTTGTGGCTCCTGGCTTACAGTTATCCCAAGCTTTTGCTCAATTAAGTGCTTGTTTTGGCTTTTTGGTGTGGTTTTGTTTTTTTTTTAATTTGGGTGAGAGGAAATTGTTAACACCGGAACAACAAAATACCTAGAAGAAATTTTACTGCATTCAGAATCGAAATAAATGTAACAAATCCCAAGCACAAATACAGGCTGGGTGGTGAATGGCTGGAGAGCAGCCCTGAGGAAAAGCACCTAGGGGTCTGGATTGATGAAAAACTCAGCATNTGCCATCGTGCTATGAGAAGCAGTGGGAATGACTGTGAAACATCACCATTTGTTTTTTTTCCTCCTTGATGCTGGAAAACATACTCGAAGTATGAATTAGGACATGAAGGCAGCAAGCTACTGACAGGCTGCTCGTAGGTTGCACTTAGTCTGATCTTAAATGTGTTGAGTTTTGAGAAACAGTACCAGTGGACAAGTTGTAGTGGTAGTTTTGATGTTGATCCTGCTTCTGTGGCTGCAGTGTTGGAGAGAGTTGGGGAAAACACAGCTGGTAAGAGGAGTGAGAAGGCATCTCTTGGAAACCACAGGGATTTAAATTGATATAAGCTGATTATGAAACTGCATCTAATGCAATTTTTGTTACTTCAGTCCTTTCTGTAGGTTGTGGCAATACGAAATAAAATACTGACTTCACTTTGAATTAATGTTCAGAGTGTGTGTGTGGGTTGGGTTTATTTTTTTTCTACTTAATTTCAGCAAAGTTTGCAACTACTGGGTTGGGGCCTAGCTTAACTTTTTTTTCTTTTAATGCTTTCAAGGTTGGAGTAAGAGGAAAGGACATTGTTGTCCTTGGGGTGGAAAAGAAGTCTGTGGCAAAACTTCAGGATGAAAGAACTGTACGGAAGATCTGTGCTCTGGATGACAATGTCTGCATGGCATTTGCAGGTAAATGAATCCTTCGGGGGGGTTGGAACCTTTTGGCTATGTTTATGGATTCTGAGAACATAAAATACTTGACATAACTGGTTGAGGATTATGGAGGAGGAGTATTTCTATGGCTGCTTATTCTTTCTTAAATGTGAGTAGCCTACGTGGATAAATGACAGTAGTCTAGTGAAAGGAAATGGGTGTTAAAGTTACTGAGGTCCTCTAGGTTTGATGTGAAGATGAAGACAGAACTGATGTCATTAGCACATTATATATATATTTTAAAAGAATATATAACTTATATATTCACTTAGTATATTTTATGTATTTAAAATGAAATATTTAAAATCTTATGTATAAAATACCTATTATTCATACAGATCACTGGAGCTATAGGAGATGTCAGTTATGGAGACCTTTTTCCACATTCAGAAAAAGCTAAATTTTTGCAGTGTTGTGTAAAACAGAGAAAACTCTCCTCTGTTCTAGTTCAGAGCCTCCTGAATGGACAGCTCTGGGTTTGAAGCATAAATACTCTAAAGTCATGTTCTTCCTTTTCCAAATGCCTTGATTTCCATTGTTCAAAGCTGAAATTGAAAGCATGAAAGTTTAAGGGGCTGGGGGGGGTGGGGTGGGGAGGGGAAGGAAAGAAAATGGATCGCAGAAGGTTTATTGAAGTAGTTTAGAATCATTGTGTCAGTAATGTCTGAAGGGGATATCTGATTTATATCCAGCAAAAACAGTGGGGTTTAGATTTGGTGTGCAAGGGTGATGGGCTCAGAGGTTTCTCTCTGGCTTAGGGTCGTAATGCCTACAGGTGGGCTCACAGGCTTGAGGAGAAGTTCTCTAATAGAAACAAGTCTGTGAATGAAAATGGCATTGTTAACTAAGTAGTACAGTAAGAGATGTCCTTTTTTTTAAGGTTCATTCTCTTTTTTGTTACTTAACATCACACAGCTGTAGCCTCATCAGCTAGACAAGATTTGATGTGCAGATAGAGCTGGTTTATAGTTAGGTGGATTGCATGAGAAGTTAACCCTATGTATGTGAGCACTGAGGTTGCTTTGCTGCTATGCTGTCAGGTGGAATGTTGCCAGTCTATCTGCAATACTCTGGTTACCCTTTGTTATCGAGCTCACAAACAGGGAAGCTGTAAACGAAGTCCTCTGTGTGTTTTGATAGGTTAACTTCTTTCTGTTGCCTTAAAATGCCCCTCCCTCCCCTTTTTTTTTTTTTTTGGTTCAGCAAGCCTGAGAAAATGTGATCTCTCATTCACTATTTGCATTGCTGTTGACACTGACCCTGTGAGCGTCAGGGCAGGGCTGGTGGCTTTATTGTGTGTATGGTAAGGAGCACGAACCTGAGAACACACTCTTGTTTCAGGGCTGACAGCTGATGCCAGGATAGTTATAAATAGAGCTCGTGTGGAGTGTCAGAGCCACAGGCTCACTGTGGAGGATCCTGTCACCGTGGAGTATATCACACGCTACATTGCTAGTCTGAAACAGGTATGTTGGACCACACAGATGTCCTTAAAAATGTGTCCTGACCAACAGCACTTCCAGATGAGTGTGAAGTCTCTGTTCTGGCCTTGTTCTGCTCAGCTGGTAAAAATCAGCACAACAATATAGATTATGGGTGTTTATTGGAAATGGGCATGCAGTAACAGAAAAGGGTTGATTACTGTTGGGGTTCTTCTCCCCTAGATGAAGAAATTAATTAATACTTGTGAAGACTGCGTAACTGTGTTTGTGATACCATCAGGAACACTCTGCTCATCTACAGATCTAATCACTCCCAGAACCATGGTGCTGTTTTATTGTCAAAATGTCTTTAGGGCTCCTGTTCTTTCCCCTGTTCCTAGGCTACTGCAGGGAGAGGTAAAAGGGGAGCAAATCAGTGCAGTACTTTTATGTGGTTTTCTTTGGATACTTAGGGATTTAAAATAAAATACAGGGCCAAAATACACAAAACTACATTTTGTGATAAAACTCCTCCTTTGCCAGCGCATTCATGTCATGTTCAGCAACTAGTGGAATCAGAACAAGTCTCATCTGATGATGTCCAGAGAGATGTTAGTGCGGTAGCGGTGACAAGTGTCATTTCTGTAGCATTCAATAGCTTGCCAGAGCAGAATGCTGCTCTCCAAAGTTTCACTTTGTTCCTTTACAGTAACCTCAGGTTTGTGTCTGTCATTCTGATATGTTCACTATTGCTTTAAAATGGTTACAGATTATAAATTACACAGCTTATTCCTGCTGGGGTGATGCTGCAGGTGTGGGGCTTTGTTACCCTGCACTTCTGGTGCGTGCTGTGATAGGGACTTTGCTGACCCACTGTAACACTGTTGCCACACACTGCCACTTACTGCCCCAGAGGAGGCCACACTTTCTGATGGAATTGGTACAAGTCACTGGTGAAAACTCTGTCCAGGTGTTGTCATCATCTGACTCCCTAAGTATGCTTGTCAAAGCACAGTGGTATACCCGGCCTGGCAAACCTGGCTCTGTGCCTCCAGCTTCACTCAATAATGGAAGGAGACTTCCTGAGGTGAAATGACACTGCAAACTTCAGTGTGTGTTCGGAACAGGGTTGAACAACCACCAACTCTTACTGCTTTGTTTAAGATCTTCTGTGCTACTTCAACTACCTGAAAGAGGTTGTAGTGAGGTGGGTGATGGTCTCTTTTCCCTAGTAACAAGTGATAGGATGAGAGGAAATGATCTCAGGTTGCACTGGGTGAGGTTTAGGCTGGGTATTAGAAATTTCACTGAAAGGGTTCTCAAACCCTGGAACAGGCTCCCCAGGGAGGCGGTTGAATTTCCATCCCTGGAGGTATTTAAAAGCCACAGAGATGCGGTGTTGGGGGACACAGTTAAGCAACAGGCTTGGCAGAGTTAGGGAATTGTTGGACTCAAGCTTGCAAGTCTTTTCCAGCCATGTGTTCAGAACCACTGCTGAGGCGTCTCTTCTTTCTGTCAGAGGTACACACAAAGCAATGGTCGCAGACCCTTTGGTATCTCTGCTCTTATTGTGGGATTTGACTTTGATGGAACCCCACGGCTGTACCAGACTGACCCCTCTGGGACATACCATGCTTGGAAGGTGAGTTGATTCTGTCTTTTGAGGAGAAGTAATGAAATATGTGTGAATCAATGTCTCCTTTGAAGAGGGATAAGTGCAGAAAGGAGATCTTGCTGGCCAGATGGTGCTGGCTCTCAGCTGCAGAAATCTTTAATGATAGAATTTAGTGAGAGTGGCAGCCTGCAGTTCAACTTTCCTTGGCAAATCTTGTCCTGTGCCCCAAAAACCATCTGTGCCTGAGGACTCTTTTTGTGTGACATTCGGGCAGTGACATGTTCAGTCTCCTGATCACAAAATGGGTTCAGATTATATAATTGCAGGACTCTGGTCATTCTGTAAATGAAGTATTCCCTAAATACCATTCTCTTTTTTTTTCTCTTGGTGTTCTTAGGCTAATGCCATTGGCAGAGGAGCCAAATCTGTGCGGGAATTCCTGGAGAAAAACTATACTGATGAAGCCATTGAGACAGATGACCTGACCATTAAACTGGTCATCAAAGCTCTTCTGGAGGTAAGTGTTTCTCTTCCTTGCTGTGACCTCTCACTGTCTGGGTGAATTTCTCAAATAGGAGCACACGAAAATCTTGGTGCACATCAGAGGAAGGTGCTATGAAATGATCTGCAAAAACTGCTTGTTGCAGGCTGTGGCTATGGGGTTAGTTTGAGGTTCAGAATACTTCAGGTAACAATTCCTGTTAGTTACCCCGACCTTCCTAGCAGCTCTCTAGGGAGGGCAACAGACTTCAATTCTGGGCATTAAATGCACCAAAGATGTGCTATAACCCAGATGTAGTATAAACCAATATGATCAATATTATATTGAAACTTAATATGTAGAAGATAGCAACAGTCAGGCGGTGGAAGGTGTACTTCAGCTGCCAAGCACATTGATGCCAGGAGGAGGACCTTTATTGTTTGAAGGTTACGCTCCTACTGGAGAGCTCAGGACTCATGGGGGAAATACTCCCCATACATATCCTTCTCCTTCTAAGAAGACCTTGCAAAAGGGGTTGTTGATGGACACACTCCTAATACCCAAATCTGACTCTCCTTAAGGTGGTGCAGTCTGGTGGGAAGAACATCGAGCTGGCAGTTATGAGGCGAGAACAGCCACTGAAGGTACTGCCTTTTGTTTTGCATTTCTCCCTTTGTAGCTCTGTCCTTGATCTCCCCTAGCTTCCAGCCCTTTATTTACTATTTTGCCCCGGCTAGGGCTTCTGTTTACTGTTAGTGGCCGAGGAACATTGTTGTGTCTGCTCAAGGTTCCTGCAATCTGGACAAACATCACTTTCTTTTCCTGGCAGAACTCAGATTGCTTCAACAAAAAGCCTAGTATTTTGAGGGTCACCTGTTTCTGTTTTAGATCCTCAACCCTGAAGAAATTGAGAAGTATGTTGCTGAAATTGAGAAAGAAAAGGAAGAAAATGAAAAGAAGAAACAGAAGAAAACATCATGATGAATGAAGTTTGACTGCTTAGCTGGTTCTTTTAATTGAGTGTTGGGTTACTCTGTATAGACACCATGTAAGTGGAATGCCTAATCATACTGTGCCCCTCTGGAGACCTACAATAAACCTACTTTTTTTTTAAAGCTGTTATTTTAAAACAATCTCTCTGTTCCTTGGATTTTGATCCTCTAAGATGAGTTAGCTGGCTACAGAGCAGCAGTACTGATCTATTAAAGGACAAAGAATCTGTCTGCATTTTTTCCTGGGACACTTCACTTTAATGATTGCTTTTCAGTGTCTCCCTTTCCATCTCCTGTTTTTAAGTGGCTGTGTGAAGGGCTGTGTTGTAGCCTCAGAGCTAATACAGAATGATGCTTTTTTCCCTGGACTTGTATCTTGATGTATAAATAGCCAGGGTTTGGGATCACCTGCAGGATGGTACAGGTGGTGGGATTTGGTTTTGGAAGTCAGCATGAGAACAGTGCTGCAGGCATGGCATGGCAGCAGGGGTGCATGACTTGGTGCTCACATAGACCATGCATGATTCATCTGGTTCAGAATAACATGTTGCCCATGAACAGATTTATAGACCAGAAATAACTGGTCTAAGTAACTTATGCTAAAAATAACTCAACAAATGTTACATGCATTGTGAAACCATCCAGCTTTGCCCCTTTCTACTGTTGTGCTCCCCCTCAGCTGATTTTACTCTGCACTTTACCACAGGAGCCTGGTTGCTGCTCCCAGTCCCAGCAGTTGTGAGCCAGTTCTCTATTCCCTTCAGATGGAGATGGCTGACACAGTGGAAGGGATGTAGGGAGCTGCTCTGCTGGGCAGCAGAGGGGTAAGATGCAGGCTCGCTCTGCTCTTGGTCATCTACTCACTGCAGACATTAACATATGGAATGTAATAGACTTAGAGAAAGCTGAAGGTGTCAGGTGATCAGTGGGTCATGCAGATGCTTTAGATCCAGCCCTGGAGCTGTGGGTAGGAACAGAATGAAAGCACCCCAGAACTCTGCAAAGGGCAGCTCAGCTACAGGAGCCCCTGGCCCAGGACATCCTGGGGGGCAGTTGCTCATCCTTGGACTACTTGAGGCAGGAGTCAGAGACCTGCACTAACCCTCTCACTCCCTGGTGTCACTCCACAACCACACTTAAGCCAAAAGCTGCAAAGTGTTGGCAGAGGACCTCACAGGAATAGAGGATGGAGGCCATGGTGCTGCTTCAAGTTAGAGTATTGGACCACATCAACTAGAGAAAACAAGCTGCTGGAAGCTTCTGTTGGTTTATTTTGACTCAAATTTGGCTCAGAGACTGAAAGCTATTTGGTTTCCTGTACAAGTCACTGTCTTTCTCTCATGTTGGGTATTTCCACCTGGATGCTGATGGGGCTGAAGCAAAGCCCCAGGGATAGCAGTCTGCTACCCCAGCCCCAACAGGAATGAACATATACTTCCTTGGGGAAGGGCTTGACATGAATGAGCCAGGGGCTGAGCCACAGTCACTCATGGTAGCCATTCTACACTGGAATGAGCCAGGTACAGCAAACAGAGAGGCTGGGACACATCTATAGTACAGTAACTTCAGCAGCACCAGTAACAATGACTTCATCTGATGCTAGATCCTAGGCTTTACTGTAGAATCAAGCAGAATTACAGCCTTGAAGTAAATGAAAAGGCATTGTCACACCTTATGAGTTCTCATTTTGTCAGAGGCACCCTGGACAAGTCAGTTGACTCTGGCAGAGCTATTCCACCCCCGCACTCCGTTCATGCTGGCTGTTTTGCCAGCAGAGCAATTAGAGGCTTGCAGCCGCCTCTCCAGCAGCCCTTTCAGCACACGCCCTGCTCTGCTGGTAGGAGCCCAGAGACCAAAGGCTGTTGTGGCTACTGACCCAGCATGCTGCCACCCAAAGCAAACTCAAGCTAAGCCCCAGCAGCCCAGGAACCTGGCATTCACACCACGAGGTGAATGCTCAGGGCAGTTTGGGCAACAGCAACACTCAGCTGATTCCTCTGCAAGTGTGGAGCACAGAAACAGGGTAGCAGTGACAAGGGGGGTGGGGTGGGGGGTGTCAATGCCTGGATTAGGGGTTTTAAGCTCTTTTCAAACACACTGTAATACCCTGCAGCCTGCCAGCCTGCTTTTCTCTTAGATCTGAGCCCTGCTGCCCGGGCAGGCACCTGACAAGCTGTAGGGATTGACGTTAGAGAGCTATGGCCAGAACAGAGCAAGAGAGAAACATTAAACATTTACATGTTTATTATAATTACAATTTACATTACTCCAAAGAGCAGCCCCACTGCTATGTTCTAATTCTTAGCAATAAGGTCCTACAAAAATAAATCCAAGCTTTTACAGTAACCTAGGTCAACGCATAACTAAAAACTTCTAGCTATGTAAGGGGTTCAGTCATCAAGGTGCTTTTTCAACAAAATTCCCTACCAACCAAAAAAAGGGACACATGCCTAGAGCAATTTAACCCACTTAGTCATGCAAACAAATGTAACCCCTCCCTCCCAGCCCCTCTCCCCACATACAGATCGTTAAAAACAAAAAAAGAAAACCAACTAAACTATTTACAGTATGGGGGCACAGAGGAAACAAATTAAACATGCCCATCCATGAAGCTTCATTATATGGACTCCCATCCCTAACTTAATGAAAACATTCCATAGTGTTCCACCACACTCTACTAGCGTACAGAACTGTTTGTGTTTGGTACTACCCATAAGTGAGGTACAGACTGAGGCCAGGTCAGAGCTGAAGATCCCCTTCCCAGACAGTCAACTACTGCCAAAAGCTCTGTTGTGAGCACACAAGCAGAGACATTTGCTGCTCCTGCCCCACCACAGATGCAGCACTATCCCCCAACACTACCCTGACCTGGCAGGGAGCTCTCAGTCTGAGGAGTCCCTAGCACCCTCCAACTGGAGAGTGTCATGGTTCTGTGTGAACCTGCAGTACCTCTCTGTTAGCACCAGCAGACAAACAGTTGTACAGTCACTTACACTACTACATGATCAACAATCCGGTATTCCCAAGTGACAATATACACAACTCCTTCAGCACCAGGAATCCATTCTTCCAGATACCAAGTGCTACTTCACACCTGCTGCCAAGAACAGTGAGATCAGCAGCACCAAAGAATCCATTTGGTTCCTCAGAACAAACAAATTATAGCTGGTTTGTTTCAAGTGAGCTTTGGTTCCATGTTAAAATAGCATGATTTATCTTCTTCAGGGTTCAGAAAAGGAGTCTGACTTTAAGCTTAGACTATAGCAGCCTTTGAGAGACCCAGAAAGAAGAACCATGTGAGTTAATCTGCACTTAAAAAAAACAAAAACCAAAACCACAAACTAAAAAAGACACCCTGAAGAAGGTACCCCTGAACACATTCCCTCTTCCAAAGAATATTCCAGCTGACAGTTGCTGGTCCAAAATAAGTCCAGAATATAAGCAGTAGTACATGAAGTTCTGTCACTTGAGCTGAGACAGTAAACAATATGAACCATTTTCCCACATTAGTGCAGAAGTTGGTTGTTTTCTTTTTATATACAGTTTCATCCTCTCAGGAGATATGTGAGAACCTATTTAGAAAGAGAGGCAGAATTAGGTTTGGTATCACAGGGACAGTCTCCCATGAAAAGCAGCAAAGTTCACACCCATGTAGCAACTGTGTGAGCTGAGGCTCTAGCCACACACTTGAAGCAGCTCTTGCCTTCTCAGACAAGGCTGGCCCAAGAAATCAACAGAACAATCAACACAATCATCAGAGCAGCTAATGTTGCCTTCTGCTACTTAGGACTGATCAAATCCAGTAAGGATCAATTCCCCTTACATCCATGAAACTGAAGAGAAAGAGGTTGCACAAATAGTTCAGGTAACAAGTAAAAGACAAACCTGGCTGAGACAAAGACTAAAAAACTTGCCTCTGAAGTTACACTCTGCCAGTACCAGCTCTGTGAGTGGTCTGGTTTCGCCGTGCTGCTCCACTACCCCTTCCACCTCGAAATCCACCACGAAAGCTGCGGCCGCGGAGGAACCGTCCAGACACTCCAAATGTCTCCGTGTTGAGCTTCCTTTCTTCAGCCCATGTGGTGCGCCTGGAACTGAGCACCACTGCATTCAGATTCCATCTTAGATGCCCATCAACCCAGCTAGCCAGGAAGCTTTGGGTTTCCTCATTTTCTTGAGCTAAACTGCAACCAGTGCCAGCCACAGCACTCACTAGCTCAGTTCCTCTGCTAAGCACAGATCTGAAAGTGACATCTGTTGGTTTCCTTAAGCTACTTTCACACTGGAAAACTGAAGATGGGCCTAGGAAAGGGTTGAACACAGTCTTACTGACACTGTTGACTGTCTTTTCTCAAAAACTACAAGCTCTTGACTTCAGTGAAGCCTCTCCAGCAACCCAGGAAGTCCTGTCACAGAAGAGGTTCTGCAGTGCTGCTGAGGTAGCTCTACAGCTCCAGTATGCTGCTTCCGTAGCAGAGCTGCTGAGTCCTGAACACCTTTCAGCAAGCACTCAGTAAGAAAACTTTGCTGAAAGGAAGTAGAGCCAGTACCAAAGGAATTTTACACACTGACAGGATGTCTGAATTCACCAGGCAGTTCATAACAGTGTCAGCAGCAAGAGGAGTTTTAATGTTCCCAACATTTAACTTGATGTGTTCCCAGAGACAGACCTGACCTCCTCCCTACCCCAGCTGCAGGCTTAGTTTGCTACTGTCTGCAAGTGGCACCATCTTCAGCACAGTACAATCCTGATGTCTCCTCTCAACAAATGAGATAAGAAATTTGTTTTAAATCAATGGTCTCAAAGTCAGTACTAGGAAACTGAACTGGAAATTCCTACAGCATAGTTTAGGCAACTGTATCAGTATCAGTTGAAATCCTTGGGTTTTGTTGGATCATACCGGACAAGTTTAGTTAAGATCACTTGTGAGCCACCAACCCCATGGTGACACCCCCTTCTAAAAACCCTTCTGCTGACTTTCTTGCATTCTAAGATTTTTTTTTAAAAAGTTAAACCACATCACTTAGATTACATCTGAAATTCTGCACTTCAAATTGCATTCTGAAAAAAAAAAGCCAGCTTTTAGAGCACACTCACCTAGATTTCAGTTCTGAAGAAATATTGTCAAAGAAGGACTTGGATTTATCATAATAGCAGTTGGGTCCCAGAAGGTCCTCCTCTGCATTACCATCATTGTTTTGAGTTGCCACTCCAGGGTCCCCTTTTTCTTCCCCCGTCTCTGCTTTGTCATCTGAAGATAATAAAATGCATTACATTCCCTTGATGCATTCTGAAGAGCCATCTGTTCTCCTGCTGCCTCAAACAAGATTTGAGATGCTGCCACATGTAATCATGCAGTTTCTCAGGAGTTTATCTATGCAGTGTTTACTACTAGCTCAGCAATTCATATTTAATGAAGTCACAAACCTTTAAAGTTTAGCTTCTTCTTGAATTCTTTATCAAGTTCCTCTCTGTTGAATTGTGCATTTGCACTTTCAAAGTCAAAGTCACCTTCAAATTTTATTGTATTTTCCTTCACAGTAGTTGGTCTGTTTTGTCCTCTAGAACGGTTTCTGGTTCTCCTGTTTCCTGAAAGCAGGAGAGTTTAAACACTTGGTATCGCACAGGGAGGTTAAATGACTTGCTCAAGACCAGAGGAAACCAGGGTTAGAACTCAGGAGTTTCTGGCTTCCAGTCCTGTGGTTAGGCCACACCTCTGAGAGTAACTTCTGAACTTGGCTGTAGAAAACACATTACAGCAACACTTTAACTTTCTGAAAAGCATTCCTGGATGTCAGTCTTACCACTAAGACAGACCAACTTCCCTTCCAGTGTGAACAGAGGAAATCAGAACAAGTATTACGCCAACTGAAGCTGAGGGAAGTGAGGAAAACTATCTTGCCTGTCTGGTCTCCATCTGCAAGCATAATACCATAATTAGTCTACAACCCCATCACAATGGGTGAAGTGGAACAGGCCACCGGTTTCAGAAAACCCACCCAAGGCTCATCCACCCACAAAGGGAGATTGCACTGCATATAGTTTCCAACTGAGACACCAATAACTCCTTTACAGAAGGGCTATAACCCCTTCTACAAGTGCTGCCCCCAGGCAAATTTAATTGAAGAGCTGAGAGTCTGTAGTTTTGTTTCCTGACTTTTCTTGTTTTGCCTGGGCAGAAATATTTGTTTGATTTTAATTTTGCCACCTTCTGACCTGTACTTAAAATGCAGTCTTGAGACAGGAACTCTGACCTATGGAAGCAAGGGCTCTGTAGCTTCTCTGTTATGAGAGCTCTGGAGATCCCTAAAAAGGCTGCCCTTCCCAGTAAAAATATTTCAGGTTTCAGAGAACCCTAGTTGCTGCTGCCAGCTTGCAGCATCCACTTTTATCATGTACCTCCAAGGTTCTAGAAAGGCATTAGAATTCAGTCCCTGTAATGTTCTGGAGTTCTGCAACTCCAGAACCTATTTTGTCAGGGAATCACCTCTGGATGCCCAAAGCCTTATCAAGCCTTGTTTGGTTCCCAGTCTTCTGCCTGATAACCCTTCACTGAAGTTGGCAGTATTTGCCTTTATGAACTACGGTGTTTAGTGTCAGGTTAACCTACCCGATCTTCTCCTTTGAGGTCTTCTGTTCTCATCATTCACCTGTCCTTGGGTTTGCACAGGTGCTGCCTGGACTGTATCTACTGAACAAGAAGGATAAACTTACAGGAGCACAAGCACAAAAGCAAACCAGTTTAGTTTCGCTCTGCCCCTTTGGAGGATGCTTCAAACCAACACTTCAGGCTGCAGTGCTGCACACCTACCATTTGTCTTACCGCTGCCCTGCGGAACCTGCCGACCATTGCGCTGGACCCCGGGGGTCACTTTCACTGGGGGTGGCTTTTGTGAATTCATGTTGTCAACGGGGCCAGTCTGAACTGCCTGCTCTACCATGGGGCTTTTGCGGACTGGGTGAACAGAAGGGAAGCCAGCACCTGGAAAAAATCCCAATGACTAAGTGCCTCTTGGAAGCACTATGCAAACCCTGCCCGCCCCTATGGAGAAACCGTTTTGTCAGGAATTACTCAAAGCCATGAATGTTTACCATTACATGTGATGTTTAAGTGGCACATACACTAGGTAAGGCACTACTGCCATACCAGTTGTGGCTCTTGAATCCACAGCCTTAAAAATCAGGACATCTACCCATTAATTTTTTTACTAAGTTAGACATATATGAGATAAGCAAGCCAGGTCAGTCTCTAACAGTTTATACTGAAATCCATTTTGTATGTGTATCCTTGGTTATGTAGGATTTTACTTTACACTTTCAATCTGAAGCAAAAATTCACTGTTTAGAAACTGCTCAAGAAAGCTTCCCCACTTTGTCAAAACAACAAACAAAAATATCAAACATTTTGCAGCAAAAGCTTAACCACCTCAACTCTATCCCATTTTGTAAGCCGCTTTTAGAAGTCCTTCAGTTTCATTGCTAAATTGTTAGCTGTCAGACAAAGAAAACCTGAAACCAGACCAGGATCTCAAAGTTACCCTTTTAAATTCCTTCTTGGTCAAGGCCAAAGTGCTACCAAGACTTCAGTTGCTCTTCCATCCAGGCTTATTTATTCACACTACAAAACACGTAAATACTTTTCATGGTTTGGTATACCTTACACCAATTATATTAAAAAGTGACAGTCTTCAGTACTCAGAAGAAACACTGCATTCTAGATTTAATTAGATCTTTGGGGCTACTACAGGTTTATGTAGTTATGCATAAGAACTGCTCAGAAGCAAACTTTTAATGGAATATACTTAAAAGAGCAAGAAAAGTGAAAAGCTGAAGAGTGCACACAAACCAAGCCACTGACACTTCTGGGTCACCCAAGTCCACATGAGATATACCCAGTAGGTAACATCATGCAGGCTCTCAGTTAAGTGTACACCTGGAAAACTTGCAAGGAAGACAGACACATCCTAAGGATTATTCAGTAGGACAAAGCTGCTGTGCAAGTTTAACACAAAAAGGTTTTGAAGCTTAGCCAGAATATTGAGAAAGTATGTACAGATAGATGGCCAAACCTAGGGTAAGTACAAACAGTTTCATGCCAAAACAAGCACACATGCTTAAGTTAAAAACAGATTAAACTAATTACCATGTGTAAATGCAGGCTGCACCTGGTCTCTCTGCTCTGGGGACAGTCAGTCTAGTATCTCTACTCAACCTTCTTTAAAAGCATTTTACACAAAGAAGCAAGCATCCAGAACCATGTTATCTCAACCTACCACAACTCAGAAATTGCTGTTAGTCATGCTTTACTAATTGGGAGTCTTGACAAGGTACCATGCCCCATCATGCATGAAATCTATCCTGATGTTTCCTCAATTGCAGCAGTACTCCTGAATTTTCTGTTAACCTCTGTATCTCACAGTGGGGCCACCCACAATGTAAGCAGTGTGCTTATCTTTCCAGGAAAGGCTAATTAATTCCTCACCCAGTCCCTGAGGTGACACTTTCCTGGATAGGATGCACGTCCCTAGGATGAACATCCCTAAACCTCAGCCCTCTCCTGATACTTACACAAGAGGATCCACTGTCCTGAACTTTTTCCCCTAACTGATACTTCTAGGAGAGGTGGAATACTTCATGTAATGTAAGACAAAAAGAGCTGAGAACAAACTAGTTCTACTAGCATTACCCACATAAGTACTATCATTTTAGGAGAGGTTAACAAGAACAGAGTGTTTGCAAGTGCCATGCAGTTCTTCCAAATATTTGGAGTCCTCAAACTGCTGTTACCCTTGGAAGAGAGCTGATGGGGCTCTGAAGACATGTCAGGCTCTGAAACAGGTTGTGGAGACGGAGAAGAACTAGGGCTGGAAGCAGCTGCTGATGCTGGAGGGCTTACCAATTTCTCTGAAGAGATAGAAGGAAGAAGAGAAAGCAAAGATATGTAGATAAGATACAAGGTAGCGAAACATCTGAAGGACCTGGAAAGAGATACAAGAATCTCTAGAACAGCATTAGAGCAGCTTATTTACAGTCTTCTGTGGGAATACAAGTTCTTTTCACATGTGATGTGTGTAAAGTGTGTTAGGTTAGAAACGGACTGGCCTCAACTGTTAGGTGTTCACACCACTTCCACAAAGAAACCAGCTGTTCTGTGTGCATGTGTGTGCAAGTGAAACACAGGCCTCTCTGCAGTAAGATCATTGCATGAAGTTGTTAACTACGTATTCACTGCTTATTGCAGCCTGAGACTTGGTAAGGAACTTGGTATTAGTTACTTGGTTAATTGGTTTCACAGTAGCTGCATACAAGGACTGGACCTTTATTTTAGCAAGTAAAGTTTGTACTTACCTAAACCTAAGGAAGCTGCATACTGCTGGCTAAGCAAAGAGCTGGCAGCAAGCTGGCTGTAAGGTGGCATACCTCTAAACGGGCTGTAAGGCACATGTGGCTGAAAGGATGATGTAGAGGCAGAGCCCAGTGAAGACTGTAACAAGACAAAGTACATTTCCATTTACAGTGTCCAGAAGTCAGCTTGCTTTGGCAGTGATTCTTCACATACAGCATTACTACAGCTTAAGCAAACACTGTGGAGGGTCGGTTTACCTCTTTACGATTTTCCTGCATTCTCAGCTAGGTAAATTAGCTCTGGCTTTTGTTGACTGAAGTCTTTAATGTTGCTGCTATTTTAAACGTTACAGTGAAATTCAGGATGCTTCAAACATTCTGAAGATTCCTGGAGACACTTACTGGCCTTCATTTTTATATGTTTATACAAAATCCTTCATCAGCAATGTTTTACCACAGCTTTCTATCAACATTTCAGGCTAACTTACTTGGACAATGGCAGGATCTTGTGGCAGAGTATGTTGAGCTTTCGGAGGTTCACAGACAGTGATGTCTTTGATGTCGCTTCCTCGGAAAATAATGTATTCATAGATTTCTTCTCTTGGAGGAGCAGGTCTGTCTGTGGGGCGGTCCTCAGTACCAAAGGATCGCACTGCAGCATGAAAAAGATGCCTGTTAGCTCAGAATTAGCGTTGCCATGTCATGTGACTTAAGATTTAGGCTATTAAAAAGTCCTTTTGCAATACTTGCCAATTCCAACAACAACAAGCTACCTCCAGAACCCTGAATATCCTTATCACACACATCTGTTCCCTCAAATGCCAAATTTTTCAGCAGCCTGTATAAACAGTCTTGTTTACATCAAGCTGTGAAGGTAAAGACCACAGACCAGCTGGAGTGAAGAATCCTACTCCAAAGCTGAGGACTTCCCCACAGCACTGTGCTGCTACACTTCCCTTCCCTCTCAGCACTTGTCCCATGCAGGCACTCAGCTCGAGACAACTGCTGCTGAGCAGCCCACAGGAGAGGCCCCAAAGCAGCAGGGAAACAAAAAAAAACCTTAGAAGAATTTAGAGCTCAATTTTTTACACTTGGTTTCAAATATTTAATACACAGAGGTAAAGTTTTATCAGTTACAAGAACTTCGTATTAGAATTCCACTGGTTTTGTCATTAATATCCACAGCCTACAAAGCAAGCTTTCAGTGGTAAGTCTAAAACCTCAATGCCTACTGAGGCTTCATTGAGCGTAAGCCATCAGGACTCTTGTGCCAGTACTAACCAGTAATGTTACACAGGAGAGTCAAAAAAGTCTGCAGCTGACTGTGTGGCATCTACCAGGTAGAAGTATAAAGTTAATCTGAGCCATTAAGAGGTCAGACTGGGACATACTGGACTGCTAGTGCAGGAAAACAGACAGCTGTTTACAACAGACACTGACACCTGAGAGCTGAAATGGGCTACAGAATGAGCAGAGATGTCTTCAGCCACAAGTCACAGAAGCTTATCAAGTGCTCTAGTCTACTTACTTTCTGCCTTTGTGAGGCTTTGCCAGCTGAGATAAGCACCAGCACATACTGGTTTCATGCATGCTTCCTGCCAATTGAAGAATTCCATATTGGAGTTGCATCATTTGCTTCCAAGAGGTTACCTACCACTGAAGTACTTAACTTCTCTGCCAGGACATGCCATGATTCCTGCAGTACCTTTACAAATTATATCCCTAACAGACCTTTCACAGACATGGCACTGCCATGTCACAGTCTGTGGTGATGTGCCAGCCAGTTGCCTCTCCCACTGCACAGGTGGAAAGGCAAGTATAGACATGGATGACAGGGAGCACCAGAGTTTGGCCAGAAAAAGGGCAGCAAAAAGTGGATCCACACAACCCCAGTGCTGAGCATTCCTGGTGTACTATACTGTTACTAACTTTCTAGGAGTGTTGCTGGTTGCAGACAGGGCTACTTATTAAGACTCCTGCTCCCAGAGACAAGTGGTTCCCCCTGCCAAGCAGCAGTTACTGCTGCAAGCAGTCTTCACCTCTGTCCAACATGTATGTAGGTCTCTCAGGGAGCAATAAGCTCTTGGTACATCAGGTCAATGCCAAACATTGCTTCTGTCACGTTGATGCTGTTTAGCACCTCAACACTTCTAACTGGAAGGGTATCTTAACTGGAACAAGGAGAAGTTGTCAGTCACTTCCTTTGAAGGGCTGTCTTCCATTAGTTCCTAGGGTCTATAACCCCTCCAAGTTATTTTAGATCTCCAGCTGCTGATGATCACATTACAGTTGTAACCCAGTCAGCTAGAAAGAGATTATAAACTGCGAGCAGTCCTTGTGGCCTTTTAGATTTGAACCGTACCACTGATATCCCTGCTCAAGATTAGATTATTGGAGCACACAGCTCATGGCAAGACCTACTAAGGTTATCCAGGGTGTACTTCAGAATCCCATGGCTTGCCTGGAAAGCACCACGTCGTCTTTGAGCACTGGGATCAGCCTGTCAGCTTCCACATGGAGAAACACATGACTTGCAAAGCCTGAAGCTCAGTCGGCTGGTCTCAAGGTCTCCAAGAGTGGAAAACTATATCCTTGTTGGTAATACAAAGCAGCAGTGAGGGCATTTCAGAGGGCTGCCCCTGCATTTGAAGTGATTTAACAGTTTCCAGCCCATCATGAAACACAGCTTTAAATTCCTGTGGAGGTACAAAGGGTTGTGTCCCACAAAGAGTTACAGGGGCTATTGTTTTCAGATGCACAGGAAATCAATCCCCCACCACACTGCAGCTACTGTTTTACAGCACTATCTGTACTCATGTGTGGAAGGGCTCAGTTGAGTTGGACCCTCTGAAAGGTCAGGAAACATAACTTGAGTGAGTGGCTGTCTAGACAGCAGAGCTTATATGGCTACTTCTTGCTCAAAACCTACAGTTTCTTCAGACTTCTACACAAAAGGGAACAAGTTTCTCATATCCACTGCCAGCAGGACAAGTTCCCCTTTGTTTGCAACTTAAGTTTAGCACCTAACAAGCCAAAACTTTCTTGCAGTGCTTAAGCATATGGAATGTCCTTATCCAGTGTTTTAAGATATTGTGCATCTGTTGAGATTAAGCAGGAATCAAATACAAATAAACTGAAGTTAGCTGTGCTCTGAGCAAAAGGCTGAATCAGATTCCTTTCTGGGGTCTCCTTCAACACGAATGTCTCTTTATATCATTTGAATAACAGAAGTCAAGAGACCAGCACTTGCATTATCTACTGAAGTTGCCTGATCCCTAATCAGAGGCATCTAGGACCTAATAATGTACTACCTATCTGGAAAACTTCCACCTGTATGCCAGTAATTCCTGGCTATTCTCACCCTTCAAAGATCAAGTCTTTCAAATCACTATCCCCCGTAAGCACACTGTTGATACTGCTGCCATCAACTTGAACATTGTTGCTACACTCATCATTTTGACTCTAATTTTGATAAAAAGTCTCCAGATTTAAAGAGCTCCCTGACCTACAATGAAAAGCATGGTTTGTAAAGTTCAGAGACCAATACTTTAATGAAGAAAGATGTATTCTCTATATTGAAGCAACTACTTCTCAGGCACTCCTGGTCATCAAAATTGAACGCTAAGAGACCATCAATATAAGAACTGCCAGAAATCTTATACAGGGCATGTGCTTTCTCACACCATAAAGCACTTTAATCATAGATGGCTTTGAAACATGCCACTTAAGCTCTGAAGTAGCAAGTGCCATATGGAAGCTAGAACCTTATGAGAAGCCACTTCTACTTGCTTCTGGGTGAAGGCAAAGAGACCTTCCTGCACATTCAGTAGAGGAATTGTATCCTTCTTCCAACCTCTCAATTATTTTGAGTGAAATACTAACAAACTGCTCCATTTGTGTATTTAAACAAGCAGCTAAAATGTGAAAACCTACATTTTAAACTCCAGAATATGTACCAATAAGTGTCAAATACTGATGTCCAGCACCACATAAACATCATTACACTGAACATACACTTCAGCACAGGCAGCCTTGAGGTTAAATTGAGAATCAAGTAAGTTCATGTGTCAGCAGATAGTCTTTCAAAACAAAAGATGCCTGGTTTGTGGACAATCTCGATGGGTTGCTGAAGACAAAGAAAAGTGTGAACTTCCCAGAACTGGGAAGGGTAAAAGTGAAGGAAAGCAAATACCGATGCATGTCAGCTAGAGTAGCCAAGCTGGACATTAAAAGCAATACAGACTTGAGACTTTGTTTGAGATACCAAACAAGATGGGACAGGTTTTTCTGAGAGTAAATATGGGAGTTACCAGTATAGGTGACAACCTAATCCAAATGACACCATTTATTTAGAAGATAAAGATCACTATTTCTACAGTGAAACAAGACACAAGGCCTTGATGAGCAGCCTGCAAAGGCAGAGCCAGACACGCGTGCATGCAGCCCTCAGCACCCTGTACACGAGTTCTCACTCTTCACCTGAGCACAGTCCAGTTATTGATCACCAAAGGAACAAAGACACATCAACAGCAAGTCTTTTTTTTTTTTTCCAGCACTGACTTGGGGCTCTGTTCAAGTCAAGCACGGAGATACTGCTGGGCAGCAATGCACAGACAAGAGAGAAGCAGCAAACCATGAACAGCGATACAGACCATCACCCTTCTGGCTCTGACAATAGTATAATGAGCCAGCACTGCTGCCGGCTGTCCTTTCTCTTCAAAGACTAGGAAACTCGCCGTGAAAAACCAAGGGCTGCTCAGCATTCTGGGCCCTGCCCGCCCCGCCGGCTCGAAGCGGGGGCAGAGCAAGCCCCCTCCACGGCTCGTCTCCGCATCGCGGAGCGGCCTCGCAAATGCTGACTCACGGAAACCAACAGCGCCGAAGACGCTGTGCTCCGAGCCCGCCGCCCCCCGCCCCAAGAGCGGTCGAGCCGCGGGCCCTGCCGCAGCCCCCCAGGGCGGGCGGGCTCCGGCTGCCATTCACCCAAGCCAGGCTCATTGTTCAGGGGACAGAGGCGGTGGGCGAGGCGGCGGGCGAGGCGGGCGGGCCCCCCGCGTTCGCTCAGCGAGCGCCGGGCCGCGGCGCCAGGGCCAGTCTAGGCCCGTTCGTACACCCCCCCACGTACACCACCCGGGAGAGCCCCGGAGCGCCGCCTCACCCTTGGCCAGCGCCACCGTGGAGTTCTCGGTGTCGATGGTGTAGAGGATGCCCTCATAGCGGATCTGTGCTTTGGAGATCAGGCTGATCTTGCTGCCGATGTAGGGGGTCCCTGAACTCATGGCGGCGGCGCCGCTCTAGGCTGGGCCGAGGGGAGGGAAGAGGCCGCGCGGGTCCCCGCACAGCCGCGCGGAGCCTCCGCGGCCGCCCACGCACACTGCGGAGCCGGGAGCCCCGCCGCGTCCGCCTTATATAGGGCGGAGGGAGACGGGCTGAGGGGGGGAGGCAGGACTGGGGAGAGCCGAGACCCTGCCGCGCATGCGCCGCCACCGCCTGCTATTGACCAGACGGGAGACGGGGTCAGACGCAGGGGGGGAAGTGTGGGGCCTGTGCCACGTGACCGGCCCAGGCGAGGGTGCCACGTGCGCTGGCGGGCGGGGCGGAGCGAGACGGGGCGGGGCGGGAGCTCGCGCCCTTCCCGCGCTGTGGCTGCGGCGGCGGGGGCTGAGGGGAGGGCGCGGGCAGCGGTGGGTGGGCTCCGGTATCGGTATACGGGCGAGCTGCGTGTCACTGCTCACTCACGCGTGTGACAGAGGTTTTGTCACGTAACGCAAGGGGAGGGGAGAATTGTCTCCGTTTCTATCCCATGTCCCTGTAGCAAGGCAGGCTCTAAGAAGAGCGTTTCCCGCCCTAAGACCCTCCTCGCCTCATCTTGCTCCCCACCAGGCACACCTGGGGGTTCTGCAGCAGAAAGGCTGCTCCAAGATTTTCCCACCAGCTAGCCCCGGGGATTCTGCAGCACAGAGTCTGCTCCAAAGCTTCTCCATCAGCCCCCCCTGGGATTCTGCAGCAAAGAGACAGCTCCAAGGCTTCCCACGGACGCCTGCTGCCTCAAGCTGCAGCAGCGTTCTGAGGAGAAGAGGAATGGCTGCCTCCTTCCCTAGCCCCAGAGGTTGGTTTCGTGCTGGAAGAGCCCTTGGTGTGTGTGGGGAGCCTGCCCCGTAGGGCGCATACCGTGCCTTTGTTCATCGGGTGAGACGGGATGTACCCGGCGTGGCGATGGCAGCAAGTCACATCGTGACAGAGGGACCACAATGCTAGGCCGCAGCTGGAAAATTAATCTTTCAGTGCTGTGTCTCCCGGGACTTCTGCGGCTCCCCAGCCATCTGCGGGTCAATGAGAGACAACTGGTAGCATCTGGCAGACACAGTCGCAGGAGGTGAAGTCACTAACCAACGTGAGGGTGGATGGGGATCAGGCAGGGCAGTTACATTTGGGGCAGCAGGTCAGAGTGCACAAATCTCACTAATTTGTGTGACGCAAATGAATAAGATTCAAACCCAGCAGCTGGAGACAATACAGTGGGAGCCATTGTCTAAGTGTAAGGAGGTCTGCTGGAACTGCATGGGCCCATGCCTTGGTTACATGTTTCCATCGGTGATACAACAGTGACACAGTAGTAGTATGCAGCCCACAGGTTTATCCTCGTGTTACCAGGATCTGCTTCCTTGAGCACCGTGGCTTAGAGCTGTTCTCCAAATGCCCCAAGCTGCCCACACCGTGACCTTACGTGTTTTACGGCACTACTCTTCATGGTGTTTATACAGCGGGGAGAGCAGATCTCCCTGTTGGAACAGGGAAAACACCCTCATTTTCACTCTCTCTCACGGACATACTTCACCAGTCTTTCTTTAGTTAAATTTTAATTGGTCTAGTACAGAGAGAGTACTAAAAAAGTGGAAGTAAATTATTTCCATATATTATTTCCATATATTAATTAGGCAAACAGTATATGTGAAGAGAAACTCAGCCCTTAATGTCAATCTTTTAGCTCAGTCTTAAGTATAAACTATAGAGAGCAAGAAAATATTATTTTTTACTGCAGTAAATGGTGCCCTTCAGTGGGCAAACAGCTGGTTAGAAACTTTGCTGATGAAAAAAATCATCTGGCTCCCCTGTATGAGGAGCAGCTAGTTTAAGAAAGTGGAAAAGTTCAAATGGAGGGAAAAAAAGGGGTAAATAATAACAGCAGCAGTAGTAATAATAATAATAATAACAACAACTCACTTTGGGGCAGTTGCAAATAATTATTTTGAATGGGAAAAATTATGTCAGTATGGATAATGCAACCAAAGAGAAGTACTCCCTCTTTTTCATATTCTCCAACTCAACAATATGTTAATCATCCTTATTTCCACTTCTAAAAGACTTTTTAGAAGTGGTAAATGGGCCTGTTAAGTTTTTCAGTTCAGGTTTTGTGGTCTTTTTTTCCTGTATGCACACTGAAATGTCACTGATTCATCAGCACCTCCAGTTCCAGTATTTTATTCTGTATTCAACAAAAAGAGATTGTTTTATCCTTTTACCTTTTTGTTTGTTTGTTTGTTTTCCCCAATGCCAGGAAAGAGAAAGAGACAATCACATGCACTAATACAGCAATGTGGATCCTGCAGGAAGACTAATCAAAGCAATGTGGAAAAAAGAAGAATGCATCAAAGTGGCATGAACTATACACTGGTAAGGAGAGGTACACATACAGAATTTTAGTTATAATCATCATGGCCATAAATCAACCAGCCTCTGGGAGATACTCTTATTGTAATGAATTTCCTCACTGTCTTTTGTCAGTTAAAGATAACAAGTGATCAGCAAGAAAAAATACAACATGACTTTTTAAATGCCCTGTCAGTGTCTTTCATTCTGCTAAAAAATACAGATCTTCATTCATCATATGTAGAAAAGGGGATGGAAAAGCATCTTTCAGTGTGTAAATCCATGACAAGTGTGTGATCCTGGGCAGCCCTCATATGAAGAGGGCTTCTTCATATGAAGATCATAGTACTAGGAAGAAACCTAGCAGAGTTGCACCTCATGGTAGCAGCTGACACAGCTTCACAGACAGCATTTTAGACCACTGCTAACTGTAGTCTTTGGAGACTGGAGGTAGGGTACAGTTAGAGTATGTAACTACAGAGCTACTTCATTTATAGGAAAGTCTATGCTGCCAGAAGTAAGGAGACTCCCATGCAGTTGAAAGGCAACTAGTGGCATCTGGGATGGTCACCACTGACCATGTCATGGTGTTCATAGCAATTAAAAGAGAAACCTGTGACTTACAGCAATGATGAAAATTTGTGCTGTACGATGGTGAGACAGCACTTGCATGGTGGCTGATGGCTGTGTCCATGGCAGTGTGAATCAAACTGACATCTGGCATCTCAGGAAAAGAAGTATCTCTTCTGAAAAAAAAAACAAAAAACAAACAAACCTCCATCAAAACAATAGCTGTTGTTTTCACTTAATCCAGAAATAGATACAGATCCATGTCCTACTGTTCTGTCCTGCCTCCCCTTTCTCTTCTTCTCTTTTTCTCAGTTTTTAGTCTGTGCCTCAGACATTTCAATTTTGACATCTTTCATTCCACCCTCATATATCAAACTTAAAGTTAGTTTAACTCCTGGATTTAAATGAAATATTTTATAAAATGTCATAGTTTCAGGCTTGTGTGGGATTTGCTTTCTTAATTAGTGCCTCAACTGTGTTCTTAGTGGAAGACGCCTAAATCTGCATTGTTCCAGTGCATTTCCCAGCAGCCCAAGTGCATTGCACAGTCAAGATAAAATATATTTTACCAGAAAGGCAGTGATGGCAGAGAGCTTAAACTTCTTATCCTCTGGGAATTGCTGCTTATTTCAATGCTCAAACTGTATGAAATACAACTAGAAGAAGAGGAAACATTTGTGTGAGTTTGGCTGAAAACAAACATTATTTTGTACAGGTGTGGTGTCAGCATCTGAAATTAATCTTTACCTACAGAGATTTAAAAAGCAGCATTTTGAATTATATAGTAGATTTAACAGGCTTTAAAGCTATACTTTATACCAGCTTTATTATAAATACACTCACATTAAAATAGTATGTCTTTATGCATGCATTCAATACCACTTCTCACACTGCAGGCATTTTACTCTTTTCCCTGTAAATCAATCATTTTATACAGTGAAAGAGAGTTCTTTGCTGTAACTCCTTTTTGTATTTGTGAAACTCCAATGTTAAAATTACAAAGAAACACTGGAGGATTTTTCTGTTTGTGTAGTGTTTCTGTGTGGAAGATTCAGATTCCCATGTGGAAATTCAAATTACCAGCCTGACTTCTAAACACTTCAGGTTTAAGATAGGTTCTTAAGATATACACTTAAATTTAGAGGATAAGCCTACAATACTATTCCAACTTGTCCAGTATGTTAGTACCTCATGACCTACTTCTAAAAGTTGTCTGAAGCTATAGATGGTACAGGTCTCTGAGACACTTTTGAGGCAACAGAATAAGAAGGAACATATACTTACTTATTTTTATAAAACTGAAGTATCTTGGGCATGTCTAACATATTTTATTAGAATGAACTCAAACTGTCATTCCAGTCTTTTTTCACAGTCACACCACTACACTACGGTGTCTACAAGCTGTGAAAAAAAGACCGAAGAATCACACTCAGTACTAGACATAAGACCAAGAATACTCCCAAAATCCTGCCTGCTGCTGCCATTCATTTCATGGTTGAAGCACAGGGGGATTGAACAGTCTGAAAAGTGCAAATACTTTTTCTGCTGAGGCTTTCTGCATCACAAATGGCAAGATGAAGTTATCCTGGGTAACTAGGTGGTGATTTATTCATGGCTGTGGAAGCTGGAGATAATTTTAAGAGATCCTTTCTTGAAGACAGGTAAATGGATAATGTATGTGATACAAAAAAAGGTTGACAAAGATGAAATTTGCAGTTTGGTCACAGAAAATAAAAAGGATGAAGTCTTAAAAGCCAGACCTAGATTCTAAAAAAAAGTGTTTAGATATCTGTCTCCCATTCAAATGAGTAAGAGGATTGAGACCTAAGTTTAGAAATAATTAGGGCATAAAGAGCGATAGTTGTCTATCTAGGACAGTGGGGAACACTGAACAGAGCCTAAAATACAAAGTTCTGTTAGGAAAAATCTCTGACTTTTTTTTTTTTCCCCCTGCATAAACAGCTTTTTCTGTTGGGTACTGTTATGCTGAGGTGAACTCAAGCCTCTGTATATCACTGCTCACAGCTGCACTGGTGTGAGGGCATGGGATGAAAGTGGGATTTCATGAAGTTTTTCAGGCATGAAGTAAGCAAAAGATGATGAGCATGTTGAAAGGTGAATAGGAAATAATAAATGGAGAAAGGAGGCAAGAAATGGTCTTTGAGGAATTAAATGCTGCAAATGAGGAATTAGACTGCAAATAAAGATTTTGTAGGGTTTCAGGTTTATGCAGTAACTGGGATAGTAAGAATCTAAGTATTTAGCTTTTGCCCAACTTTCAAAGAGGTTCATGAGCTGCAGTGACAACCAATGATGTAATCTAAGCTGAAAAGAGTCCAAGTTACAACCAGACTTATCACAACTGACCTACTTGATAGACCTGACTCTAGTCTTGGTGGAGACATTAAGGAACAGATGGGAGTACAGCCTGAGACCTCTGTCTGTGGACAGCCTTTTCAGAACAAAATCATGTTTTGAAGAGTACAGGTTGTATTCAGCACACACTCCAGCCCCATGGATGTCACAGACTAGCAAATTTCACCATGCCATGCACGGAAATCTCTCTTTACTAATTGGGTTTGGCTAAAATTCCAGAAGGATCCATAGCAGTGTTTCTTTAAGACCTCTTTCCCTGTTTCTCTCCACAAACTGCTGAACATACTCAGGCTATCAACACTGAGCACTATTTCGTTGGCACCAAGCCCCTGCTGCCCAGTTCTTGCTAGTGCAAGTCAAATCACAGGACAACATATATCACTGGGCTGAGAACATAGAGGAAAGAGCTCCTTCGTTAGATGTTTTTGCAATAATTTGCAATAATTCTTTCAGGTACACTCCATTCTTGAGCCAAACAAATTAATCACTCTCTCTTTATCTGTTTTATAAACCAACTAGTAAATTCTGCCTCTTTCTGCCCTGCCAGGTAATGGATCATTTTACCTAGGCTCAGCAGTGGGTTGTTCTGTCCCTGCATGACATCTGCTGCACTTTCCATAGTGTGAACTGTTCATGGACTTTTAAAATGAATGGTTCAGAAATGTCTTTGAAGATGTGAATTACTAGTCACTCTTTCACCTGCTACAGCATCTTTGTTTTGTAGTTGTTATTTTACTTTTTCTTTTAAATACACTAAACAGGTTTTGGAATGTAAAGTGTAAAGGTTTTAATTCAGGGTTTAGGTTAAAGATACTCAGATAAAGTAATAGAATTTTAGTGTCATTTTTGAAGGTAATTTATTTTTGCATGACAATAACCTGACATTTAATCTTCCTCACATTTTAGAGGCTACACTGTAAATGAGCCTTCACATAAGACAGAAGTGTCTTTCTGGCTGCTCAGGTCTAACTCATGCTTTTTACTGTTGTAGTATCTGTGTACACACTCCATCATCATCTTCTGAAAATTCAGACATTTACTGTTCAAAGCCATTGTGTTATTTGTACCTTGTTTCTCTATTATTTGATGTATGGCAAGAGTTTTATTAGTCAGTGCACTTTTAAACCACATTTGTGCTCTATAAAGTAGCCCTAATATTAACATTTGAGATTTGACATTTGAATTTTCTTACTTAATTCATGCTTGATTTTTTTTTCCAGAGACCTTCATAGCTTCATCTTTGACTTTTTACTCAGCAGCATCCTTAACATTTACGGTGCCCATGACATCACCTATGACAAACTTCTAAATGCTATCTGGGACACACAGCTGTCAGTAAGATGCTTTGAAGGCAAAAGGTTTGTGCAAGTATAACTCAGAGGAACCTTAATCATTGATGGAGAAAGAACCCCAAGTAGAGTTGAGGGTGAGGTTGACAGTTGGAACAAAACATATCTTCTTTTATTCTGAATGGAAAGAAATCTGATATTTGCATCTGCAAGAGATGACCTGGAAGCCCAAAGTGACATAGCACTAAATAACTTTTGAAATAGCTATCTGAGCTGTGTCAGGATAATGATGCACTGTCTTCACAGGGCAAAAGTTGGTGATTCAGTCCCTGTGAGATGCAGGTGGCTCATGACTCCACCTGGATATAAAAGTGGATGGTGTAGCTCATGTAGGAGACATAAGCTTTCTGAAAGCTTGCATTTAGAGTGCCTAAAGAGTGGCAGAAAAGATTTAGGAAGGGAGCAGTCTGGCTCTGCACAGTGGAAATACTGGTAACAGTAGAGGAGGTAGGAACTAGTGCATTGTGTGGTCACATCAGCACCTGTACCAGTATGCAACTTCACAGGTTTTAAAGTCACAAGGATGTTGTGTTTAATGGGTTCTTGTTCAGGATGAGGGTGTAGCAGGGATGGCTCCAGGCTTCCAAGTTGTTCACGTCTACTTAGACAGCTTCATGTCAAGGACTAGTAATGAATGAGCAAACTTACTGACCGACCAAACTCTACACAGCAGCAGATCTAGCTCCTTCTTTGGCTCTGCTGAAAATAATTAAAAGAAACAAGTTCAGTTTCATAAAAATAATTTGTCATTCTTACACAAGAACAGACAAGCTGTCTATTGCTTCCTTAACTAATCACTTTTCCTAAACAAGATGTTATGTTTGTTGCCTGCCATTTTGTCTGGTCACTAATAAATGGCTACTTTAAACAGATGGATGGATTTGCTGTCCTAGCTAGAAAATTAAGTAACGGGATCAGCAATTTTTGTTGTACTTTTTTTCTGTGGTAATGGAAGAGTGCTGCATGTAACCCCATGCAGAGAAAAATTTACAATATGGAACATCTTACCATAAAAATAAGACCCTTTGTCAGACAAAATATTTGTCTGACATGTTTCAAAGCATGCACTAGTTTCTTCTGTCAACTGTGGGAGCATATCCCATATTTAATTGAATTATTAGGTTTGTTTGGAGTTTCAAAAATTAATAAAAGCTCATTACAGGAATAGGTGCAAGTCTTTGAATTCTGCCTCCAATAGAATGTATTTTAGGTGGTGTAAGAAAGTAATCTATAGTATGGAATGACCTCCCTAACTACTAAAGACTGACGGAGAACTCAGAAACAGCCCTTGTGTAACAGTGTTTCGTGTTGTGTTTTATTTAAGTCTAGGCAGCTCAGTAAAGAAGCTGCAGCATGTTTTATTTTAATCAGTTATTACAGAGAAGTCATTAAAACCCCCAGCTTGGCAAAATCTTGCTTACATGCTTTTTGCATTCCAAATCCACAAAATGTTTAGATATAATCTCATTTTCTTACCACCAAAACAAACCTCCTTTACTAGATTTCTTTCATTTTTTGCTTTAAATAACATTTTCATACCTGTTCTGTCTACATTGGCTTCCCAGGTCAGTCTCTTCTCTATAATGTTATTAAGATCAGTCCAGGTTGTCCTGTGGAATCGTATCATCCCATAAGGCTTGGTAAGAGCATTTAGCAGACTACAAACTGGAGATGGAGAAGGGAAAATGTTTTGGCCATTTTCATCATCTAAAGACAACATTCAGAAACACTTGCACTTATCATTCTTCCAGTTCAAATCTGCAACAGTCTGGATTTTGACATACACTGGAAGTTTTACCAACTTTGTGGCCTCTTAGTTTTCATTTCATATTTCTTGTTGTTGAGCTCAAATATGTGTGTCCAGGCACACACACAATCCTCTTTTTAACTAACTCCTTTGTTTTATAACAGTACCACCACAGGGCTATGGAATGATTTAGAGAAGGGCATAGGGACAAAGAATGTGCCCAGCTCTGTTCCCGTAATGTACGGTCTCTAGGCATGGTGATAAAGCAAATGCCTATCTCAAATTTCATAGGACAAATGTTTTCATCTACAGCAACTGCTCTTCCACAACCAGTGTGGCAGTAACTGTACCTGTTCTTAGCACTGACCACTTATTTTAGCTCTTTCACTTATTTATGGATTTTTGAAAGCAAGGGAGAGAAACATACAAAAAAAGAGATGATAACATCAGTTGCCCTAACTGGTAAATAGTTAAACAAGTGTCCAATAAATCCTCTTTTTGATGGGGCAAAAAGTAGTGATCTAAGACTGCTGTGTCATGGTATTGACTGCAAAAAAATCAAGCAGTCTTCAGTTCTTGAGAGAGGTTCTAGTTTACAGAGCACATATTGCTCTGTTTTGGATGCACAGCGATGAGTGTAACAGCATCACACCACTGAGGGTCCCATCTCCTCTGGCTCTTGGCTTTATCTGATATACAGAAGAGTATTAGAGAGAGGAGGAAGCTGCACACAGCAGAATCACTGACAGGAGAACAGTATATTGACACTGACAAGCAAATTTTCTGTAGCCTTTACATCTTGTGTTACCCTAATTATCCCCCTGAAGAGTGACCCAAGTGAACCGTCACTGTATGTCCTGTATGAAGCTTGACAAGAGCTGTGAGCTGAGCAGAAGCTACCTTCTGGCTATAGCAGGCTAAAAGATTGTGTCTGGAGGCAATGAAACATTGTCCATTGTTTTTTAAATTATTAGGATTTGGAATACTGCAACCTAGAACAGGAGCAGAGAAAGAGGACCAGTGATGTGCTCTGCTGAGAAAGTAAACCACAGGGAGTGTGGAGGTGAATGTTACTGAATGATGCTGGAAAGCTCAGGAAAGAACTAGAACAGCTCATATTCAAGAGGTTTCAAAAGAATCCAGAACTGGAGTATTGTGGTATCTTTGTGCCATTTAGATTGTCTGAGGATATACTGTTGATAAAGCATCCCTGGAAGGGTAATACGTTGCTCACAAAGCATTCCAGAAAAATGGAAGCAAAACCTACCAAAGTCACCTCTCACTAAAAAGAAATATTTCAAACCTATTCTAACAAATTCTGACTGTAAAAATGTGCAAATTGGATTCCAAATAATGAGACCCATCACTAAACACATTTTCTTGACACATTCTGTTAGAGGATCACTGGGAAATACTGGTTCAATTTTCCAAAAGTTACTGTAATTTGCTTAGAGTGAAAAGCATTTACATTTTGCCCAGTCAGTTCCAATAGCTTGCTGAATTCAAAAGATGTAGAGTTATTGAAGCTCGTTGTAGTGACCAGAATCTATTAATAATATTTTTCCCATTAATCATGTGGACACAGGAAAAGTTTTTCAGAATGGATAAAGCACAAATCTTTGTTGATGTGCCAGCTTCATGCCTGCCCCACAGACATAGTTCTGAACATTCACTATTAATCTCCACTCAAAAGATTTGCTTCAAAATGTATCTGCTGGCTGCTGGAGTGTGCAGCTGGAAACTTCCACCTTGCTGTACAAGTGCTTCTTTTTCTGAGCAAAGTTCCCTGTATTTTCCCTTATCAATGAGTCTAGATATTAATACTTCCTATCTTGGCAGGAAGTAACTTGTCATGTTTGTTAGATTAAGAGCAGTTGGGAAGGAAAATCAATAGCCTACAGCTTTTCTATACTGTAAAGCCTTGAAGGCCTTCAAACAACAATCCTTAGTCCCACAGTATATTCTCTGCACATCTTTTGGGCACAGGATGTTGAACTGTGTGGACTTTGGAATATCTTAGCAGAATAATACTTTTAAAAAAAGAAGATATCCCTAAGGTGTCGCACAATAGATTTATTCAATCCCATCTCACTGTAATTAAATGTATTTTACAAAGAGTTGATTCTCTACTCCAGCTACTGGAATTCCAGAAGTGCTGTGGAGATAGAAACATTTCAATAAGTAGGTGGTTTTGCCATACCTCTTCCACAGCAGCACAGTGCTAGGTATTCTGTCCAGAATGCTGAACTGCAAAGGGTTGCTGTTTCTGTGCCTAGCAGAAGCAGTCTAGTACAGACTGAGATATTCTGTCCTTAAGTGGAAACGGGATTGTGGGTAGAGATGATTATTGTAAAATAAAAAGCGACTGAACAGCTCCTTTCCAAATCTTCTGTTCATCTCTTTTCATTTTAGAATGCAAGGACTAAGACCTTTTTCCAGAACCTAGCATACTTAATTTTGAATATTAATCCCTGATTATTAGGAGCATTAGATTTCTTCAGGGATTTACCTAAGGGCAGTTGCAGTACAGGGGACAATTTTAAGAGCAAGACTTTGGCAGTATTTGATATTCCAAGGAGATGATGGTCAGGACTGTAGACTGCAAAGCAGCACTACAGTTTTTATTGATCTCCTGTAGTAAAACTGCATTTGCCCCTACAAAGTTAAACCCTTAAAGCAGGAATATTTTTCCTATAGATTGCCAAACATTTGTATTCCAGACACACATTAAGTCTTGATGACTTTGCTTAATGCTTGCAGCACAGACTCCCTGTGCTCGCTAGCACAGACCATTTGCAGAAGAATCAGCACAAAGACTTCCAACTTTACTAACTGGGAGCTTCTTCAGAGGGTTGCATTATCCTCAACCAGGGCTCTACTCTGTCTCCTCAGGACACTGTATTTGTCAGATTGTCCATTGAGCTCCACCCAATAACTGAAAATAGGGTACAAGTTAGAAAGGTGGGGTGGGATATTGACTACAATGACAGGGAAGCTGTCTGAATAAACCCAAAATTCTGGATTCTGTCATCTTGTTTGAATGAACTTCTGGAACCAAGGTATTGCTGGTTAAAATTCAGCAGCTTTCAGAAGAAAAAAAGAAAATCAGTCAAAACCATTACTATTAGTTTTTCATCTATTTATTGATGAAACTTTAGTATTCTGACTGGTCAGGTAAGACTCACAGGAGCTGCATACAGAACCAAAAGCAACCTTCCTTCCCACAAACTTCTGATATGGCCCTTATCACCATAATTCATACTGCTGTAAACTCTGTCAGGGGTTCCTGTGATGAATTCTAGGTTCAACACATTTTTAGAAAACACACAGAAGTAACTGCATTACCACTTGTATCTTGAGACACAGCCTCTATCCCATCATCTACACAGAAAGGAAAAAAAGGTGTTTAAAATAATATACTAAAAGGAGCAGGTTGAAGGAACTGTCAGCCATCCACTTTTCCTATATAGCTCCTGCTAGCTTCTACACTTTGACAGTAGAGTGAATCCATACATGTCTATAACATTCAAGATTTTTCCATGTAATTGCTGAGAGGTGAAATACACAGCATTTGCTGTACGGAGTCTGTCGATTCCATACCAACATCAACAATTAACAGAAATCCTCAACCAGAATTCTTAAAGCAAATTGCTCTTTTATACCATTTAAACCAGGTGAGCAATAGAGACATGATTCCCAGTTCTGACAATCCAGTCTAGAAAGTCACTCCCAACATCAGACAACAGGCAGAGTATGAAAAGATAAATTATTCAGCAATTAATCCTACACACTTATAATGCACAAGTTGTAATGAACCTCAGTTACTCTTGTAACTTGGTGAAGTCGTTTACCTAATACATTAGCTACACCACATGGTACACTCCTGAGAGCATCAGAACAAGGACATAAGTTCTAAGGTTTTATTTCCAGTTTAATAGGCAACTGTAAACTACACTCAAGCTGTCCTGGAATACAAACAGTAGAAATATACAGGCTGCTCTGCCCCTCTGCAGTGACTACTGCTACCGCTTGATAATTGCATCTATCTCATGTCACTCTTCCTCTGTCCCGTCTGGGGCACTGTAGCCCAGCAATGGGCTATGCTCTGAACAACAAACTTGCAGCCACTCTGTACCTTCAGGCTATTTTAGCTTATGTCTAGCTTTCTACCCTTAATAAATCATGTAAGCAGCTGACATAGAATAGCTTTTCCACTGTTAAGGGAATGTGAACAGACTTCTATTCTAGATAGACCTTTGGTATGTTGCTTATAGAATTTCGCTATAGCTAAAACTAGCAACTCAACTGTGGCAGCAAACTGGTTGGGAGTACCCTGCTTGAAGCAGCATTCATGCCTTCTAAAACACAGGCAACTGGACCTACCACATCTGTAAGACTGCAACTACTTTGTAGCATTTTAATTTGGAAAAAAATATGATTAAATGGAAGTTAAAAGTAACTTGTTTTGCTTGAGTTTCAGCTGACGACTGAGAGATGCTGCAGAATACAAAATACTGGAGAACAGGACTAAAAGATTAACATAAAACTTCTCAGAAGACTGAGGCATTCCTTCCAGTGATGCCATTTCATGATCCATGCCTTAAGAAAAGCTCAGCATTGTAATTTTTATTCAGCAGCTCAAGTCTACTGCAGGTGAAAGATGTGAGAAACAAGAACAGTAATATCCCTTTACCACAGACTGAATTTCTGAGAGTTTTAAAAGACATTTACTCACCCTAGTATTTGAGGTCTGTATTTTAAGAACATATACATCAGTTTTTCTGTTTCACTTGCAAGCTTTTGGTAAACAGCTTGTCCCTTGTTTACACATTCAACTATCTGTAACAGGCTAAGGTGTGGGGCAGTACTTCAGCACTGTCCCCACTGCTTATGGGGCCAGCTAGTAAGCAGAGCAATTTAATTCATCTTACAGTACTACAAGTTAGGTGATCATCATAAATACATAATGCAGGAAGCGTTGACACCCATGTTTGGGTAACTCTAAGTACAGAATACTTTGTCTCTGACCTATTTAAAGCAATCCCTCTCACAGGTAACTCATAGCTCTTACTCTTCAAGGTCTCCACCTTCTGAGCCTTCAGTCCTCACTGACCATCAGCAACCAGCACCTTAGCAGGTGCTGAGCTGATTCCACTGCAGCACAGCTCCAGCCTTTAATTCCACCCATTCCCAATATGTAAGAGCATATCTTATAATACTGAAATAAGAGGTGTTATTTTAAGCTTGATACCCCTTTAAAACTTACCACGTTATGATTTATCTTTCAGTTAATATTGTTCCATTAGCTCAGTTTTCAGGGGAAACAGTGCCCGGCAAAAGAAAGCATTTATTAAAAGGCAGGTTGTATTTTTAACTATATTTACTTCCTTTATGATAGTTGCACAATAAGGTCAAAGTGCAGCTCCCTACAGTAAGGCCGGCAGTGAGCAAGACGTGTCCACCTGCAGCCAGCGCCCGGCTGAACACGGCCGCACCCCTCCAGCCGCAGCCGAGGCTCCAGGCCCAGGCCCGGCGCGGTGGGGACCCGGGGGCAGCCCTGGAGCTGGCGCAGAGTGCACCGGCTCCCGGCTCCGTGCCGTTCTGCAGCTGCACGGCTCTCCTCCCAAGGGTTAAGCGGCAGCGGGGGTGTAACGCACGCTGACACACAGGCGGGGATCGTCCCCGGCGCGGCAAGGCCCCCGCCTCGCCGTGCCGGGCTCGGAGCTGCGAATGGACCGTTTAAAATTGTCATCTCCCTCTCTTTTTTCCCCTCCCCTCTCGTCTTCCTCTTCCCCTTCCTAGTGCTGAAATCGCAGCCGCTCTCCCCTCCCGGGGCTCCCCTCAGCCCCTCCGCGGCCCGTCGTGCTGAGTCAGGCTGCTCAGGCCGCGAAGGGAAGTCTGCAGCGACCGCGCCTGACACAGCTCGGGCGGCTCCCGCCTCCGCGGCCCGGTTGGTGGGGATGCATCGAGGGGCTGCAGTCCCCCGGCGGACAGCAGTCCGGGGCAGCCTAACTCTTAACAGGGGCTGAGCGAGGCGCGGGGGCCGGCGCGCTCCTCCTCGTCCCGCTGCCCCCGCCCGAGGCTGGGCGTGGGGCCCGACTACCCTCCGCCCTCCGTTCCCCCCCCCCGCTCTCAGCCGGTGGATCAGTTACACGCAGCTGGCACAGGTGTGGGGCGCCCTTCAGACTCGCGCTGGCGGGGGAGACCCGGACGCAGGGAGCAGCAGGGAAACATGCAGCCATTTTGGGCCGAGGCAGACAAAGAGCCGCAGCCGCTCCCGCCGCTCCGCCAGCCGCCCACACGGCCTCGCCCGTTCCCACGGCCCGCCAACCGTGCGCCACCCGCTCCCGGTGCCGCCCGCCCCCGGCCGCCCCGCCACGCAGCCGGCCAGCCGCTGCCGCCCAACTTCTCAACTAAGAGTTCGCAGCCATTTGCCCTGCCTTTTATAGGCGGCCGGCGTCCAATCAGCGGCGGGCGGAATCCCTCTCCGGCCGGTGATGTGAGGCTGGGCGCTTGCGCCTGCGTAGTCAAGG
>WBNM01029708.1:0-15289 GCA_013399055.1 Ramphastos sulfuratus
CTCCCAAACCATCACAATGTTCCAATGGGCATTTTACTCATCATTTTTTATTGACTTATGTTCTTGGTTGTGGACAGTGGCTGAGGATTTGTCCCCACTTTTCTCTGTAGCATTGCTCGTAGGATTACTTGTTTTCAGATTTAACTGTTCATGATGTTTAGACTGGATGTTAGGAGGAAGTTCTTTACAGTGAGGGTGGTGAGACACTGGAACAAGTTGCCCAGGGAGGTTGTGGCTGCTGCCTCCCTGGAGGGGTTCAAGGCCAGGGTGGATGAGACCTTTAATAACCTGTGCTAGTGGGAGTTGTCCCTGCAGGGGGTTGGAACTAGATGATCCTTGAGGTCTCCTTCCAACCTTACCATTCTATGATTCTATGAAAAGTCACCTTTCAAAAAGAGAAGGGAATACAGTCTCTTTATTCCTGCACTTGAATTTCACTACTATTCTCTTTCAAATATTTGCCACAAAACAGACGATATGTTGAAGCACTGTGTTTAATAACTAGTCTATAAATTAATAAAATTGGTATATAAAAGCAAATACACTAACTACATGTGATGGTTTGGGAATTCCCTGCACTCCACACTATGAAAATCACCCAGACTAGACTCAGCCAGCTGGAAGTTAAGGAATGAAGGTCTATTTACAGCTTAGCACAATATACAAGCAGATCTATGCACAATATACAGGAATACTTACAGAAATACACAGACACATACAAGTTAAAGGTAATCAGAAACACAATATCCCTACCATAAACCAGAGTCCCCAGGAGATGCTCCCAAGCACCCTTCCACCTCCTTTCCAGCCCTCTACCTTACCCCAGGGTTTGCCTTATGTGGAAGATGAGTTTGGAGGAAGAGCAAGGGGGGTTAGAAGCAGAGTGATTAGCTAGGTGACACAGCAGAGAGGCCAGAAGCCACACCAGAGAACAACAGACTCTCTCTCTTATCTATATTTGTGTCCTTGTTCTTATATGTCTCAGCAAGCCCATGAGTGAAGTAGATAGCACCATTGTCTGGTTTTCACAGCCTATAATCTAATTTTTTTCATTAAAATATTCCAATTAGCCTCAAAACAGCACACTACATTAAAAACTAACCTTTTCTAAGTGCTCCTTCATCCATCCTTCCAGTTAGTCCCACTTTACAAAGTTTTAAAACTAAGAGCTTCACCCAATTTTGTGTAAGTTCTGCCTCAGGCCATTCTCCATAACACTGGGAAGAAGCATATCTGAATAGTATGCACATATATTGTCCAAAGTTTATTTTGACTAACTGAGAAAAAGCTTTGTGTCCTTTCAGTACAAATACTTACACAGTGAGTATTGGAAGACTACCCAGATTTTGTTCATTAATTAATCTTGATCGCACAAAATCAAATAAGCTTCGTTAGCTAATTTGTTTCATAGAATCAAAGAAGCATAGAATGGTAAGGTTGGGAGAGACCTCAAGGATCATTTAGTTCCAACACCCAACACCTCCCCCTAGCACAGGTCACTCAAGGCCTTGTCCAACCTGGCCTTGAACACTTCCAGGGAGGGAGCAGCCACAACCTCCCTGGGAAACCTGTGCCAGTGCCTCACCACCCTCACTGCAAAGAACTTCCTCCTGACATCCAGTCTAAATCTTCCCTCTGCCAGTTTAAACCCATTGTCTCTTCATCCTGTCATTGCAAGCCTTGCAAATAGTCCCTCCCCAGCCTTCCTGTAGGCCCCCTTCAGATACTGGAAGGCTACTATAAGGTGTCCTGGAAGCCTTCTCTTCTCCAGGCTGCAGAGCCCCAACNTTCCTCTGTTTCTGCCTCCCTTCCTACCAGAGTGGCTGAAGAATGAGAATTAGGAGTGGAATGTGAAGATCTGTGCAACATTGAAATTGATGGGAAAAGTCCTCTTGAGTTCAAAGAGGATTGAATTGGGCTTTATGATTTAAAATGTCTGTGCTGGCTCTGGGAAATTAACCTACTTTCACAGGAAACTTTGTGCAGTAACTTAAGCACTCATGAAAACACAAATGCTCCAGTACTATTACATGTCTTCATTAAAATGGTTGAGAACAGCAAATATTATGATCACAACTCTCAAAGGAATAAAAGATTTCCTGTTTAAAAATAGAATACCTCCTAAGAAAGACCTTGGATGCTTGTAATTTCTACTCCCTTGCTTTCAGTTCTTAGGCAGTTACTAACCAGGATCTTCTGGGGTTGTTTGTTTTGTTTTGGGTTGGTTTTTTTTCACATGTAGTCACTTAACTTGTGTCAGTTTTGTGTAAACAGAACATGCAGTTCATTAATCTTGAAGTCACAGCTAGTGTGTAACCTTAAATCCTTCAGCAGCACACACATGATTGACAAAAGACTAACCATGACAATTAAACCAGCATCCTTCATCAAAAATGAAATGGTTGCAAAGAGTTATTTGACTGTCATGTGGCTATCAGTCAAGGACAGCTGAATGTGATCTAATAAATATGTCACTTGCTGCTGCTGGCATGGAGAAAGAATAATAACTGAGAAAGGGCAGGAATGGGAGCACCTGAGGAAATAACTCTATGCTGCTTACTGTGTTTTCTGTCTATGTTTTGAAGCTTAATACAATAATAAGGAATAACACAGTAGCCTTAGAGGAAAGGAGGATCAGCAGGGCAGGTTATTTACCCTTCTCCAAGTCCATCTGCTCAATCTTCATGATATGAACTGCACTGAAACATCCCCAGAACCAGAAATGCAGCAGAAAGCTACAATCAGAACTGTGTCTCTCCTTACCCTTCTTCACAGCTGCCTTACCTTTCTTCTGTTTAACATCTTTATTGATGACCTTGATGAAGACATAGAGTGTGTCATCAGTAAGTTTGCAGATGATACCAAGTCGGCCAGCAGTGTTGCTCTGCAGGAGGGTAGAGAGGCTCTACAGAGAGACTTGAATAGAGTAGATTGATGGACCAATGTCAATGGCATGAACTTCAATAAGGCCAAATGCCAGGTCCTGCACTTGGGCCACAACAACCTCAAGCAACACTACGGGCTGGGGGAAGTCTGGCTGGGAAGCTGTCTGGCAGAAAGGGACCTGGGGGTTGTAATAGACAAAACAATACAATATGAGCAAGCAGTGTGCACAGGTAACAAAGAAAGCCAATGTATTACTCTGTCCAGCAGGGATAGGGAGGTGATCGTCCCCTGGTACTGGGCTCTGGTGAGGCCACACCTTGAGTATTGTATTCAGTTTTGGGCACCTCATTACAAGAAGGATGTGGAGGTGCTGGAGCAAGTGTAGAGGAGGGCAACAAAACTGAGGAAGGGCCTGCAGAATAAATCTTCTGAAGAGCAACTAAGGGAGCTGGGGATGGTTAGTTTGAAGAAGAGGAGGCTGAGGGGAGACCTCATCACTGTGTACAGTTACCTGAAAGGATGTTGTGGAGGGGCTGCTGCTGGTCTCTTCTCAGAGGTAATTAGTGATAGAACAAGAGGGAATGGCCTCAAGCTCCAACTGGGTAGATTTAGACTGGACATTAGAAAACAATTTTTCCCAGCAAGAGTGGTCAGGCATTAGAATGGACTGCCCGGGGAGGTGGTTGAGTTACCAGCCCTGGATGTGTTTAAAAGTCGTTTGAATGTGGTACTTGAGGATATGGTTTGAGGGGGGACTTTGTAGAGTAGGGATAATGGTTGGACTTGATGATCCTGAGGGTCTTTCCCAACCCAAATGTTTTTGTGATTTTGTAATAGTCCAATTATGCATTTGGACAGTGCCTCCACAATTACTGAGTCTTTTGTTGGGACAAGTTCCAGTTCACAATCAACAAAGCCTGTCTCCGATTATGCAGCAGGATGACTGCTCACTATGGAAGTCTTGAGTACTTGCTTTAAGACTTCTCTGGAAAGAAGTCATGGGCAGCATTTCACACCCAAGGAAACCATGAATACCTGCATTTTGCTTTGATTAGATGTTAGGGAACTCAGGGACAAAACAGATCTGATAGGTTAGAAGTGCTCTTGATGCACAGTGCTCCTGGTCAGGCACTTCAGTGAACCCAGTACATTGCTGAGGAGCTGATACACAAATTTGTGGAACTATTTTCCAGATATGGGGGACCAAAAAAATTAGTTTAAAAAAAAGGTACAGAGCAGCAATTTCCCTAGATTGTAATTAGCAATCACTGCCATGCTGTCAAAATGATGGTCCTGGATCATGAGGACATTATAGTCCTGAGTACTGTGTATCCACATCAGGTAAGGCTTCCAACAGAGGTTCCATGATCTTTAAGGCATGATGGGGTGTGTGAGTGAGCTGAGGACTTTGCAAGAAGGAAGGATAGCACAAGGATGTTATCATGGCTCATGTGCAATGACTGATCACACACAAGGCCAGCCTAGGAACTAGCACACAATTAGCAATATCTTAAGATATGCAAAGTACGACAAAATACAGGAGCAGAAGACTATTGGAGTTTTTCAGGGAAGTTCAGTTCAGAGTCAGATATAGTCAGTTATTTCTCCAGACAGAACAAGAGCATAAAACTTTCCTGGTTTCCTGTCACTCAAGCTCTACTTCTCCCTCCTGCAGCCACCTTTACTGCTTCTTTAGACTCCAGGAATTCATAGAGAGAGGCACAGGTTTTTTCCAGCATAGCCAATTAGACCCTTCCCTACTGGGCGTGAGGAAAGCAGGACTCTCACCACTCCCACCCCCAATCACACACTCTTCTTATTTCTTCCCTGACTAAAATTGCCCAAGGACTTTGCAGGCAGTTCATGTGTTGTCTTGTTTCCTATGTATAGCTTTTGTCTGATGAATATCAGTGCTGTGACACACACTATGTATCTGATCTGCCAGGCTGAGACCCTCTCTATGACTCCAAAAACCCTGGAAACTTTAAAAATAAGCACTTAGAAGCCCTATCTTTATTGGAGTAATGGAGATTACAATGAGATGTTGACAAATTGATCAGCTTTCCTGTGGACAAGGCAAGCAGAAAGCAGCAAGCTGGGGGGAAAGCCCAACACTACAAAAGCAAACAAAACAAAAACAAAAAAAAAAGCAGGTTCACCAAGCTTTCATAAGAGCAAATAGCAAAGTATTTGGCATGCTGGTTGACTCTCTATCAGTCTCCTTTCTGTATGCCTATCAAATCACTGCAAATATTTGCCTCTCGGTCAGAGACAAACAGCAGGTCAGTGCTAAAATACAGATTGTGTTGATTTTGAAGTCAAAATTGAATCTCCCTTATTTTCTGGCTGCAAACATTAACAAATGGGTCATGAAGGTCAAACAGTAATTATAGCAATAATTTTGCCCACTGAAAATGGAGGAAAGGCATGGGGGAGGCAGTTCAGATTGATTTAAAGCAGGATTGCTTCTGAATGCTAACACCAGCACTAAGTGCACCTTGATTATGAGGAAATTTGAGTTGTGCCAAGCAGGCAGTGTCTGTCTCAAGAGCAGCTCAACACAGCCCATCCAGATAGCTTGGCTCTTATCCTCTACTTACAGTGCTTCTCTTTACCAAAATGATACATCCTCATGCTGCTATCCTCTGCCCTGTGCAGAAATGTCCACAGAGAGTAGCAGGGTCCCTGTGGAATTCACGAGAGGAGCAAAGTGTGATCATTTATAAGTTAAAAAGGAGAAAGTTGCTGTGGGTAGGACATCATTGCAGAAAAGCACAACACTCTTGGGACATTTTGCAAAGAAATAAAAAATGAGAAATCCTTCACCCACACTGAGGAGGAAGCTTGTCAGCTCTTCCCCTCTCTTCCTTTTTTTCTTGAGCATATTAAGTTTTCATCATTTCTCATTTACTAGGTGACCTAACTCATACGTTTTTGACACACTAGAAATCAGCTTTCCTCAGTGCAACAGGAACAGCTTTAGAGGAGTCTGCTAAAGCCAGAAAAGGACCTTTCTTCTGTGATGTGGGAGGGATGATACCGGTGAGGAAAAACAGTGTGAATAATTCATGCAGCGCATTCAGATGCCATGTGAATGCTAAGCTAGCCTGGATACACTGTTTGCTTTGCAGTCATAATATTTCATTAGCTGTGATAGAGAAGAAGAAGGTAAAGTTATGAAGTGCAATGTTGTTTTAACACCACTTGTTGATTGCTTAGCCATGCAAAGACAGTGACTACAGATGACTTTTGTTTCCTTCCGTGAGAGTTTCTTATCAAAATCGTTCCCCATGTTAGGGAAGTTAGTGGGGAAGACATTCAGCCTCCTAGCTCACAAACTCTGACAGTCATCTGAGATTTCAGTGCAGGGAATATAGAATCATAGAATGGTAAGGTTGGAAGGGACCTCAAAGATCATCCAGTTCCAACCCCCTGCCATAGGCAGGGACACCTCTGACTAGTACAGGTTGCCCAAGGCCTCATCCAACCTGGCCTTGAACACCTCCAGGGAGGGAGCAGCCACAACCTCCATGGGCAACCTGTGCCAGTGTCTCACCACCCTCACTGGAAAGAACTTCCTCCTAACATCCAGTCTAAATCTTCCCTCTGCCAGTTTAAACCCATTGCCCCTTGTCCTGTCATTGCAAGACCTTGTCAATAGTCCCTCCCCAGCCTTCCTGTATCATAGAATCATAGAATGGTAAGGTTGGAAGGGACCTCAAGGGTCATCTAGTTCCAACCCCCACTAGTGGGAGGCAGGGAGACCTCCCACTAGTACAGGTTACTCAAGGCCTCGTCCAACCTGGCCTTGAACACCTCCAGGGAGGGAGCAGCCACAACTGATCCATATCTGAGAGAGCTCAAGAGATCCTTTTCAGGTAAACACAGAATTACAGAATTAACCAGGTTGGAAAAGACCATCAAGACCATGGAGTCCACTATCACCCAACACCCTCTAATTAACAAAACCATGGCACTAATTGCCTCATCCAGTCTGAAGCACTAACCAGCACTTTCTCATTGCATGCCAGAATGTTTATGTTCAGAATGAACCAATTTAGAGAGAAAGGTAGGTGGTTAATTACCATCACAAATGCCTATAAAAGGAGTTATTACTGAAAGGTGCAACTTGACAAAGTCCAACCAGCCAGAACCCCATTGTGCAAGTGTACTGAACGTGGTCATGAGTAGCTGAACCCCCTCAGATCTTGGTGGTTTCTACTACACAAAGGGAAAGTCTGGAACAAAGACTTTGGCTGAAAAAAATATTCATCCAAATTTTGGATTAAAATCTCCCCCCACAACGCTGACTCATGCATCCCAGTTGAGACTACATTTAATGGTGAACATTTAAATCTGTAACATTTTGTGACCTTTGCAAGGAATATATTTGTAAATAACTGTGGGTTTGGGTTTGTTTTGGGTTTTTTTCCCCCATTCTTGCAGAGCTTATTCCACCTCTGCTAAGCTGTTAGCCTATCACTCAGGTTTTATATGACTGTTTTAATATGCAGCCAACACAACACCCTTATCACAGGATCCATTAGTCCCTCTTCTGTCTCTCCCTGTTTCTGAAATGAAAGCCCTGTTTTGTCTTGTTCTAAAGAGATAAACCACAGGCTTTTGCATAAGCTGTAGACTCGGCTGAATTAATTTTCAAGAAATGAAATGTTGCTTTAAATAGCACCTGTTGAAGAGGATCTCTGATTTTTAATGATGATTGTAATGTGAAACAGCCAAGTGAGGTTTATGTATTAGATAAGCCAGATGGAAGACTTTGTCTGCTGTTAGTTACTTTCCTCATGATACTCTTCCTTGTGGCTTTTTTTTTTTTCCTCTTCTTTCCCACTATCTAAAGTGCAAAGAATCATAGAATAGTAAGGTTTCTTATCAAAGTTTCTTATCAAAATCGTTCCCCATGTTAGGGAAGTTAGTGGGGAAGACATTCAGCCTCCTAGCTCACAAACTCTGACAGTCATCTGAGATTTCAGTGCAGGGAATATAGAATCATAGAATGGTAAGTTTGGAAGGGACCTCAAGGATCATCCAGTTCCAACCCCCTGCCATAGGCAGGCACACCTCCCACTAGTACAGATCACTCAAGGCCTCGTCCAACCTGGCCTTGAACACCTCCAGAGAGAGAGAGAAACCAGACATCCCCAGTTGGAGCTCCATGGCCTCTAGTCTACCTTTGATGTAGAGGGCAACACCCCCTCCCCTTCTCCCCTGCCTGTCCTTCCTGAAGAGTCTATAATCATCTATCCCTATGTTCCAATCATGAGATGCATTCCACCATGTCTCAGTGATGCCAATGACACCATAACCCTGGAGACTTGCACATATGTGCAATTCTTCCTGCTTGTTCCCCATGCTCCTTATGTTAGTGTAGAGGCATTTCAGTTGTGCCTCTGTTGGAGCTGACCTGCTGGCTGATTTTTCCTTACCCTGTTCTTTGGGCACTCTTTTGCCAGTCTGTGTTTCAGCCCTAGGGTCAGGCCCCACCTGTCCATGTTGAGACACCTCTGCAGATATCAGCCTGCCTTTACCCTTCACATGCTTCTGGGAAGCAGATTGAGAGCCCTTACTAATCTTCCACATACCCTGCCACCTGGAAGCCTGATGACTTTGTCCCACTCCCCCTTCACATCCCATTTAAAGCCCTATCAACTAGTCCCACAATCTCCCCTGCAAGGACCCTCTTCACTCTTTGAGAGAGGTGTCTCCTGTTTGGGCTCAACAACCCTGGTGCTGTATAGGTCACGCCCTTGTTGAAGGACGCAAATTTGTGGTGGTGACACCATTCATGGAGCCATGTATTAGAAGAGTCTATTCAGCTGCCTAATCTAATGTCTCTGCCATCAGTTGGAATAATAAAAGAGAAGATAACTTGTGCCCCTGAAAGAAGCACTTTGCCTGTGAGGTAGTGAACTTAGTGGTTTTAGCTCCAGTCATAGAATATGATAACTGCAGCTGCAGAGGTTGCAAGTTCAGCCCCTGTGGATAATTCAGCCCAAAGCAAGTTGTCACACGAAACAAGCTCATAACCTTAACAGGATGACTGGAATGGGGCCTGGTCACTTACTCTGTGTACACTGTGCCATTAAATAGGAAAGCTTCCCCAAATGTCATGCCAGTTCTTGTGATCCTTTTGCAGCATTGCTGCAAGATAAACTCTGTAAGATTCATGACAGTTGTGCTCACAAAAACCACATGTAAAAATCCGTGCTTTTCAAGAAGAGAAGTAAATATGTTGTCCCAGTCTGTGCTAGGCTCCATTTCAACTTTAAGTAGCATAGTTCAAAGCTAGACCAAGGGCTTGATGGTCTGTAGCCTCATTCAGACTTAAAATTATAAGAGAGGAATTGGCTTCAGGAGGTGCATAACAGATAAGCAGTGGTGTAGAGAGAAGGAAAGCAAAGAGAGAAGGAAAAGGCAAGACACAGATGAAGGGAAGCTACTAGCTTCCATGTAATGTATTTCATGGCCAGAAATCTCAAATAGCTTAGTGGCAGAAAACAATACCATTAGGCACATTTTACAGATGGATACATTTAAGCTACAATAATTTAATAGGAGCAAGTGTTCTTGGTAGGCAGGGACAATCCCAGAGCAGCCTTGTCCCCTGACATCAGAAAAATTTCCAGCCTACCACTGTCCCAGCTCTAAGAAACCTATACCTTTCCTTTTAACAATCTATGATTCCCAGTAGGCATCATTTATCTCCTTTCTCAAGGGATGATGTGGTCATGAGGGACAGAAGTCTTAAAGTCCTGATGTGCAGGACCTGTGACTCAGGTTGGAGCTTTTCATTTTCTGCCTGTCTCCTCTTGCAACACTGAGTGAGTCAGGAGGGACACACAAAGCTGAGACCAGGTGACTTGGACATTTTTTTTTTGTTGTTTGAACTGTCTTTGGAAATGATTGGAGGTTAATACCATTTAAGTTATTTAACACTAACATACAATCAAGCATAGGCCATGGGTTTTAGGGAGGTGTGGGCAGAAATGTAGTGAAGACAATGGACATCTGTATAAACTCTTTAGAAATAAATCACCAAATACTTTTGCACCTCAGGTCAATTGGGTCTCTTCTCACTGAACTCTCACAGTTAAGGTAATGGTTTTGTTGCAAAGGTGATGTCCAAGATGTCAAGAGCACTGCTGCCTACTTGCAGCAGCAGGTTTCAAGACTTGCTTTGTGGTCACTTTACCAACATTTCCATTAGCCAACAAACTGCTTCAGTAAAAGTTCATTGAGTCTATGCCTCAACTTCTTTGCTGTTGTGTATATTTCCAGAAATTGCTTAGATATGAGTACAGGTGGTTTATTATGTCTGTCACATTAACTTTAGGCTCAATCATCTCCCATCTGAAGTCAGCAATAAATTTCCATAAATCTCAAACAGAAATCAGATGTGCTCAAGTAACAGAAGGACATCTGCTTTGGAATGACATAAACTGTATATTCAGCTCCATTAGATCCTGTTGGAAAGGAAAACAAACAATATAGGAGCACCAGGTCATGCTGAAACAAAAGGAATTGATCTTTGTTTCCACGTGCTTGAGTGCCTCATGCACTGAAGCAAGAGGCAGTGAGCTGCTGTGGGAAGAGTAAGAATGTTTCCCCAGTCTTGCTCTTACAGTCAGGAGAGGAATCTTAATGGAAACCATACACCAGGAGTATCATAGAATCATAGAATGGTAAGGTTGGAAGGGACCTCAAGGATTATCTAGTTCCAACCCCCTGCCATAGGCAGGGACACCTCCCACTAGTACAGGTCACTCAAGGCCTCCTCCAACCTGGTCTTGAATACCTCCAGGGAGGGAGCAGCCACAACCTCCCTGGGCAACCTGTTCCAGTGTCTCACCACCCTCACTGGAAAGAACTTCCTCCTAACATCTAGTCTAAATCTCCCCTCTGCCAGTTTAAACCCATTACCCCTCATCCTGTCATTGCAAGACCTTGTCAATAGTCCCTCCCCAGCCTTCCTGTAGGCCAAGAGTAACCAAAAGTATCACAGCATCACAGTATAAGCAAGGTTGGAAGAGACCTCAAAGATCATCAAGTCCAACCCATTACCACAGACCTCGAGACTAGCCCATGGCACCAAGTGCCACTTAACTGGCATTTGGGAATGGGAAAGAGCAATGCATGTCCAGTACCTCTTCAAATGATCATATCCTCCAAAATCTGGGCTTTGTTTTATTTTATGGGTGGCAGAAAATTCACTGGAGGGACTTTTGTGGCACCTGAGAAGACAGAGCAGTGCATGGATGGAAAAAAATGCAAAATGTGAACACTGGAGCACTTTTATGGGCAGACTGTGCTGCCTGCTCTTTGATACCTGGGTTTTCTTCCAAGATTACCTGACTGCTAGAACATTCTTAGCTACCTGAACTTTCAGTCATCATTATTGTCACAAGCATTGAAGCAGGAGTCCCTCCATTTCATCCCTGACGTTTCAGCTGATATTGGACTTTGTAGGTTTAAAATTGGATGAAGCACTGTAAATTGGAGGAGTCTCTTTCCATGTAGACATATATATGTGTATGTGTGTGTGTGTGTGTGTGTGTGTGTATGTGTGTATATGTATGTGTGTATATATATGTATGTATATGTCTATGTGTGTATATATGTATGTGTGTGTATACACACACACACATTTATCCTTTTCTTATGGTCCTGTGGCTCGATATCCACCTTTCTTCTGGCATACTCACTCCATGTGGGTAAAGTAAGTGCAAATAGTTTCAAAATCTGGGCTCTGAAAACATCTGTGGTTGTTCATAAAGAAGCAGATCCTAAATTCCTTGACCACAGACAAACTGCTCCAAAAGCACACCCCACAGGTCTTCCATCTCTTGGAAAATTACAGCTGTGCCTGGGAGTGCCATATCAGAGACAAAAAAGATAACTCTCCACTCCTACAGTGGCAGGTTCTGCTTTCTTTCCTAATATAATCCTTAACACAGGTGAGCACTGACTACACTGAAGATTAAAGCTGCACCTACTTCAGCTCTAAACCACAGGAGTGGCTTTGGCACTAGGAGTGCATCCTGCAGATCCAGATCAGCAAATCTGGGATTACACTTCCCATAAGTGGGCTTCATATCTGAAATTCAGGGAAATCTTGAAGTAACAGGGCTGCTCTACATAAAAATTCTGTTTAGTATGAAGATACTCAAAGTAGCTATGTATGAATGAGCTGGCTCCTGGAAGTAGCCCAGCCCTAGCAACGTGAATCTAGGCACTGATGCTGATACTTGGCATGCTCATTTAGTAGAACTTTTACTTAGGTAATTAAATGTTGCCATTGTGAAAACTGGGAGAGAAGTCTTTCCCCACTAAGGTGCTCACTAAAACTCCCAGCAGCTTCACTGAGAACAGCAGTTCTCCTTTCCATGATGCATCCACCTACTCCAGTCCCTCTGTTCCAGCAGTGGCCAATAGAAGATGACTCTGGGAGATAATAAAAGACCATGGCTGTATGATGATACTGTTCCCAAAATGCTCTCACAGCCTTCAGGAAATTGTGGTTGAGAAACTTCCTGTGCCAGAGGTGTATTTCTACATTTAATAGCTCTCTGTGGGCTTGTCAACAGTGCTAAGGTTTGCTCACTGGCTCCTAAGAAGCCTTAGAATATATTCTCACGTGGGTATTTTGAGACATAACTGCACAGAGTACACTCAATTGACTGTAATAGTAAGTTACCCCTTGGGGACTGTACTTTCTATTACCAAAACCAAGGAGAGGAAGAAAATACTGAGTGTCACCCTTGTGTACTCTGGTTTGTTTTCAGCAGCAGGAATAGCCATCAGTTTGCCATCTGCCTGTTTCCCAAATGGCCTGTCCAGTTCTGCTGTGATCTTACCAGGCACTCTTAGGGCTTTGCAAATGCATGACTGTATTTCATCCTGGCTTCTATTAAAAATGCTGTGGCCAGCAGGAGTAGGGAGATGATTGTCCCCTCGTACTCATCTTTGGTGAGGCCACACCTTGCGTGTTGTGTTCAGCGTTGGGTGCTGCAATACAAGAGAGATGTGGGGGTGATGGAGGAGGTCCATGGGAGGGCAACAAAGTTGGGGAAGGGCCTGGAGAATAAAACTTATGAAGAGGGACTGAGGGAGCTGGGGATGATTAGTTTGGAAAAGAGGAGGCTGAGGGGAGACCTCCTTGCGGTCTACAGCTACCTGAAGGGACATCGTGAAGAGGCTACCTGCTCTTCTCACAGGTAATTGGAGACAGAACAAGGGGGAATGGCCTCGAGCTGAGACTGGGGAGGTTTAGATTGGACATTAGGAAAAAGTTTTTCACGGAGAGAGTGGTCAGGGACTGGAATGAGCTGCTCAGGGAGGTGATGGAGTCACCGACCCTGGATGTGTTTAAGGGTCATTTGGATGTGGTGCTTAGAGATATGGTTTAAGGTGACTCTAGTAGAGTAGGGTTCTAGGTTGGATTTGGTGCTCCTGAGGGGCTTTTCCAACCTGGGTGTTTCTGTGATTGATTCTGTGATTTGGCCAGAGAAGGTATTTCTAAGATAGGGCCTGTAAGACAGACAGATGGTCAGAAATGCTCAAAAGAAAGCAAGGTATATGTCCTGACTTACTGAGGACTGGAATGAGGTTGGAATAGTGAAACATCATGCTGGGAAGGAGCACTGCAATCTTCCTGGAATGTTCATATTTAACTAATTTAACTGACTAGGAGTGAAATTTTAAACAAATCAAGCATGAAGTTATTTTCTTTTTGAGTCAACCAAAAGGTCAGAAAGAAAGTTATATTTTCATGAGGCAGCACAAAATCAGCAATAGCAAATAAGTAATGAAAATCAGGAAATGTAGGAGGCAAGCCCAAGAAAAATAGAGGATTGGTACTTCCCTGTTGACATTTACCAGCACTTCAGATACTCTCTAATACCTGTTTCTGGGTGAGACATTATTTCAAAGCAGTTCATCCAGGGTGGATGAAATGTTTAGTTATCCTAAGACTTGTTCTTACTTTTCAGTGGTATCTTTCATCCTCCGAGATCTGCCTACCTCTCCTCTTTTTCTTTGTTAGTAAGAAGTACCTAAATCACTGCGAGGATACTTGCTGAAGATTTAACAAGGTAGTTTATCTATGCTCTTTATTGACTTGACAGTTGTTCAAAGACTCAGGCAGGCCTCTTCAAGGGTGAGAGAAGCAGTCTTCCTCCAGCCTTTGTGTCTTTCTTACAATACTCCTTTCAGAAAGCTTCTCATGCCACCAAAGATGCAGATCCTTAGATAACCCTGAAGTTACAGCTAAAGAGATGAAAGAGAGAAGATTCTTCAGTGAAGATCAATACAGCCATGGGGAGCCCTATAATTCACCCAGAGCAGCTTTCTTCTTCTTTGATTTCAAGTCAGTTTTGTTATTTTAAGAACCTGAGGATGAAAGTCTTTTTCTCTCTGGTATTTTCATAAGGTTGTGTGATGCTTCTTCCACAAAATTATGCCACAGGCATCTGCTGCAGCATTTTCATCCACTTAAATCTCTGTGATTCTCATACTTTTTGTCTTGTTTGAATGATATGCAATATAGAATTGTATTAATTATAACATTCACAGCAGTAAAAGAGCATGTTTTGAATAAGAGATGCATTGCAAGCTGTTAAAGAAAACAGCAAAGTAGTTCATGTGGTCATATGATTTAGGAAAAACTCAGTTTAGTTCGACTCAAAATTAGAAAATGAAAAAAAAAAAAAAAACCAGAAAAAAAATTATCTCCTTTGCATTTCTGGAGTTTCATCAAACAGCAAATTCAGTGAAGCACATGGACAGGAGGAACAGCTCAACAGCTGTCAGAAAGTTTGGTTTTATACACATCTAAATAAAATGTAAACAAATTTAATTGGTTTTGATTGAACCCCTATAACATGAATACTTTTTGTCTTGATGAGAGCTGAGTCCTAGCTTTGTTTTGTGGATGTCTTCCTTTTATTGTTCCTTAGCCGATGCAACAAAACTCGGGGACTGAGGGCTAAGTGTAGGCATGAGTCAAACAGAGATACACTCAGGTCAGCAGTTTGTCAGGACAGCATTGTAACCACAGCCTCATCCTCTGCTGTGTGGTTTACAGTGTGAGGAACAGCAGGGCTATACCAGTGCAGGGAGGGATTTGGATGCATCGGCTGACAGCAGCTGCTGCCTGTTCTGCAGCCAACAGCAGGAATATCAAACCCAACTCCATTCCTCACAGCCAGACCAAATTTTGCCATTCTGTTCCCCTTCATCTACATGGCAGCCTTGTACTTGCCAGGATTTGGATCCTTACCTTCAGGGTAGCAAGTTTCAGCTCTGGAGCCTGAGAAGCCTAGAGCTGGCAATGTTGAAACCTGCTCACTGCTGGAATTGCTCTGCAGGTAATAGAATCATAGAATGG